>PVJN01003425.1:0-101686 GCA_004026805.1 Lasiurus borealis | reverse complement strand
GATAACATTTCCAATGCCTCATTTTCATCAGAAACATTTTATTCTACTGCTTTTGTTATCCTGAAACAGAATGCACAGGCAATGTAACCTACCTAAGGAAAAATACTTTAAAAATCATTATACTACCCTGCCTGTAACGTAAGGGAGAAAAAGAGGGTGATTTTTAATAATTGTGTGAATATGCACATATGTCTATTTTCATAATTATGAAAAGTATAATGTCAATTTTTAAATAATTACTTCAATATGTAAATATTTGGGCACAGGTTTACTCAAAGCCAAAAAAAAAGGAGCCATCAGATGTTTGCATCTGTTGGTGGAAACACAGTGAGTACCACGGCCACAGATACTGGCCAATACGTGAGGGACAATAACAAAGTTGTATTGGTGATGAAATACCACAGGAGTCATCATGGTAAGCGAGATACCTTTCTGAAAGGTTAACACCCTCAGGTAAGTTCTCAGTGCACCCAAGTGTAGCCAACACTCAATTCCCTCCCCTAGCATTTGCTTCTCCAGAAAGCTCCATAGAAAATGTGTGTCGACACTGTGCCCAAAGTACTTTGAGTGTGTGAAAACAGAGCTCTGCTCCAGATGCAGATGTTCAGAAGCGTCTTTCCCCCGGGAAGATGTCTAGGTGGGGCACTAGGACCAGGGAGAGTCCTTTACTGGGCAGAACTGTTCCATGTATCGAGATGGCAGCATCGCTGGCTTCTATCCAATCCATGCCCGAGCCCCCCACAGACTTCCAAACAGCCCAGGGAGTGGGACACCTTTCTGGGGGGGAGTAACATGCCTGGTCTCAGTCCCCACCCTTCCTCTCTGAAATCAATAAAAATCTATTAAAAAAAAAAAAAAGATTGGCCCTTCACGTTTCTCTAGCGCACTAAGCTTTCTGGAGGAATTTGCATTCTAGGCAGAAACACTTGCAAAGGCTCACTAGAGCCTGGGATCAGTGGGTGGGTTAACTCTGAGAAGCAAAGCAGCCCATTTGGCTTCAGATGTAAAGCCACGCTCTCTAATCGCCTTGCCAGCAATTAAGCTGACTCTTTGCTGTCTCATAAACCCCACTTCTTAACTGCTTGAAGGAAGCATGGGGGGGGAGAAAAGGGTGTTGTTTATTGCCCTCCACATGCACCACAGCTGGAGAAAGGATCGTCATTGTCACTCCTAGGAAAGCCTGAGACCCTCCAGGGAGAGTGAGTGGAGGGAGCTGTGAAGAGGCCAAGTCAGAGCCCTGAAGAACCTCACGTGAAGGCTGTGCTTTGCCAGCTGTGCTTCTAGAACCCCAGGGCCGGAGAGTGCCGTGGCTTCTGAAGAGGAGCTAGGACGGGAAAGTGCTTCTCCAAGAACCACCACCAACCTCTTTGTCAGTTATGATTCTGATTTTGGGGGATATTTTAAAGAATTCATTATTTATTTTTGTTGTTTTTGTTTTAATTTTATTTTTTGTTTTTGTTTTTAGTTCTCGGAGGACATTTTCCCATTGATTTCTAGAGAGTGGAAGAGAGAGGGAAAGACAGAGAGAAATATCGATGTGAGAGAAACACATCGATTGGTTGCCTCCTGCAGGAGCCCTGACCAGGGCCCAGGTTGGGGAGTAGTCTGCAACTGAGGGTTGTGCCCTTGACTGGAATCGAACCCGGGACCCTTGGGTCCAGAGGCTGACGCTCTATCCACTGAACCAAATCAGCTAGGGCTGAATCTGGTTTGTATATTGGGCTTGGAGGTACATAAAATTTCATTTGTTAGAAAAAAAATATTCTGCTACAAAAAAGAAGTTTGAAAACCAGTGATTTATAGGATGGGCAGAAAAAAGAGCAACTCACAAAGCAAAATGAGAAGGATCTACCAAGAAGTAAGAGGAAGAAGGAAGGTTTGCTGACCAGGAAACCTAAGGAGTGGAGATTTCCAGGAGGGAGGGAGGGATCAAAGGCAGCAAAGGCCAGAGGGAGGTCAGGTAGGAGGAGGACAGAAGAGTGACCTATGGCACTGCTCACATGAGGTCTTGGCAGGAACAAGCTCATTGCAGGGCCCAGCGCCAAGCCAAAATAAATGTCCCTCAGTTGGTAAGTGGCAGAGTTGAGTCAAGAGAACAGATCTGTCTGGCTTTAAAAATTTTGAAATGGTGAATGAATGAGAGATGATTGAATGATAAAGGGATGATGAGTTAATATCCTATATAATAAAGAGGTGATATGCAAATTGACCATCACGCCCTCACAAGATGGCTGTCTATGACCAGGCTGAAAGGGGGATTAGTGAGGGACGACCAAATGACTGAACAAGCAGGCTGTGTGGGGCAACCAGGCAATCAGGGGGGACAGTTGGGGGCAGTGGATGGAGAGTGGGCTAAATTGAAGTCTTGACTTCTCGGTGGGGAAGGTAATGGAGGTTGCAGGGTATCAGTTTCCCCCACGTCTCAGATGATCCACAAACAAAGGAAATTCAATCACTGCCACGCGTTGTTCAGCGGAGTATTATTCACAGTAGAAATGGAGAAAGCCTTCTTCACACAGAGCGCCAGGAATAGGAGGAGCAGGGGACAAGGAGGACAGGCACTTCTTTCCTGGAAGTGCTAGGTGGCTTGGCTTATTATTATTATTATTATTATTATTATTATTATTAGTTCATATTGAAGAAAACACGAGTCTTTCCAGGAAGTCTGTGCCTCAGATGGGAGCTGCAGTTAGCAATGCCTCCTGTTTTTCTAACATATTAATGTCAGACTAGCAGGAGAGAATGATTTCTCCTTCCCCCATATTCCATATCCTACTGGTAGCAAGGATATGAATGCTGCTGATTGGCTGCCTAATGGCCCATGGGAGTCAGTGAGGTGACATCTGTTAGTGCTGGAGACCTCAAATGGGCTTCTCCCTTCATTCTTAGAGAAAAATGCTAGAAGGCATCAGAAAGTAATAGGTAGACAAAAGGAAAACTCTTGAAGTTAAGAGACGTTGGAAAAGTTACAGGGGAAAAATTGGGAATCTTAAGTGTCATTTGTGCTAAGCGCAGCTCGGAGTTCCTATTATGTTGGACCTCTCCACACGAGAGCATGGTGAGGAGTCTGACATTTGCGTGGACTTCTGAACTTCATGAGACAAATGACCTCAAGGGGCCATTGGAAGGAACAAAGACTCATGTTCTTCAGGCTCCCGCTCTGATCTTACAAGTGACTCTGCTTTCCCAGCTACGTTCTCTGTCTTCCTCCACTCATCAACAAAACCAACTTTATAGGCCTCTATGGGGGTAATTCACTGGAGCTCACTATGGTACTCAACCAATAGAAGAGAGGCAGTCGGGGGGGGGGGGGAAGTGCCCAGGGTATTTCATTAGTTTTAATTCTTGAGAGGCACTTGTAGAAGGGAAGCCAGTGACCAAATAAATGTCCCTCAGCTGATAAGTGGCAGAGTTGAGTCAAGAAAACAGATCTGTCTGGCTTTAAAAATTTTGAAATGGTGAATGAATGAGAGACAATTGAATGATAAAGGGATAATGAGTTAATATCCTAGATAATAAAGAGGTAATATGCAAGTTGACCATCACACCCTCACAAGATAGCTGCCTACAACCAGGCCAGCAGGAGGGTTAGTGAGGAACAACCAAACAACGGAACAAGCAGGCTGCATGGATGGGGTGACCAGGCCGGCAGGGGGGTTAGTGAGGGATGACTAAATGACTGAACAAGCAGCCTGTGTGGAACAACCGGGCTGGCAGAGGGGCAATGAGGGGCAACCAGGCCAGCAGGGGTGGGGGAAGTTGGGGGCAAATTCAGCCAGCGAGGGGGGGGGCAGTGAGGGGTGAGTAGGCCAGTGGGAGGGGACAGTTAGAGGCAACCAGGCCAGCTGAGGGGGACAGTTGGGGGCAACAGGCTGTCATGAAGAGGCAATGAGGGGCAATCAGGCCAGCAGGAGGGGACAGTCAGGGGTGACCAGGCAGGCAGGCAGGTAAGCGATTAGGAGCCAGCAGTCCAGGATTGTGAGAGGAATGTTCCCCAATGGGTCCCAGATTGGAGAGGGTGGAGACTGGACTGAGGGGACCCCCGCCCCATGCACAAATTTCATGTATCAAGCCTCTTGTCCTATATAATAAAAAGGTAATATGCAAATAGACCAAATGGCGGAACATCCGGAACAACTAAATAACCAAACAACCAGTCCCTATGACATACGGTGACTACAAGGGGGCCTGTGCTGAGCATGGCGGGCATCAGCCTCGGCAGAATGGTGTAACAGGTGAGTGGAGGTGCCAGACCAAGGTGGGGTGCCATTCACTGTCATCGGGGTGAGCCTCTGGTGGTTATTGAAAATTCTTTTTTTTAAAATATATTTTATTGATTTTTTACAGAGAGGAAGGGAAAGGGATAGAAAGTCAGAAACATCGATGAGAGAGAGAGACATCGATCAGCCACCTCCTGCATGCTCCCTACTGGAGTTGTGCCCGCAAGCAAGGTACATGCCCCCTACCGGAATCGAACCTGGAACCTTTCAGTCCGCAGGCCGACGCTCTATCCACTGAGCTAAACTGGTCTCGGCTATTGAAAATTCTTTACTCCCGCGTTCTGTGGTCCCGCCTGGCACTTGCACTCACTGCCAGCACCAGAGCTGCCACTCATACTCAATGCCAGTGCTCAGTGCTGGCCCCAATCGCTGGGCACCATCAGCAGGAGTGACCGGCTGCCAGCCCCATCACCCCTCAGGGCTTCTCCACCGCTCCCTGCTCCGGAGGGGAGATCGAGGTTGGCAGACGCCTCTCCCACCCACTGCCAGTGATGGCCCTGCTCGAATTTGCTGCCACTGCCAGTGCCCAGTGCCAGTCCTAATCCCTTGGCGCCATCAGCAGGTGCTAGCAGCAGCTGCCAGCCCCAGTCACCCCTGAGGGCTTCTATACCTCCCTCTATTCCTGAAGGGTGATCAGGGCAGCAGCTGCCACTCGCACCCGCTGCTGGTGCCAATTGCTTTGCGCCTTCAGCAGGTGTGAGCAGACAAGTGCAGTCAGTGTGTGGGAGTGGTGGCAGCAGGAGCTGGGCTGCTGGCAGACAGGTGACCCTGGGCTGCAGGGGGAGGGGCCGGGCAAGGGCGCAGAGGATGGGCCAAGTCCCCCCCTGTGCCTACCACAGCCTCATGGCCCACAGTTCCTTTCAAGGTGCATGAATTCGTGCACTGGGCTCCTAGTTATGACATATGTTAGAAACTTAACGTTCCACTGGGGTACTTTGTTTCTCCCCTGTTTACTCGCAGAGTCACTTCTTTGTCCATAAACCACTGTTAGCCAGACAGTCCTGTTAGTGGTGGGAGATTTATCGCTCAAAAAGCGATGACTACCCAAGTGCTAGCACCTTCTTCCTGTAGCGCAATGAACTGTGGAAGAGCGGTAAATCTCAAAGTACCGGACAATCTGAAGCGGAGGTCAGATAAAGGACACCAATTGGTGGTTGAATAAATTTTAATAAGTCTGCAAAATGGGATGCGATGTAACCATTAAAATGTGATATTAAGGAGTTATGAATTTGATAGTACAATGCTAAATGGGGAAAAAGTGTACATGTACAATATTAACAATGACTTAGGGAGATGGGACTACGGATAATTTTTTCTTCCATTTTATACTTTCATCTGTTCCCAAGATTTCCTTCCATTAGAATTCATGGTTTTTAGAATTTAAAAACATGTCAAACTCTCCCCTGTTGTTGAGCGCTTGCTGGAATGAATCCACCGGCGTGAATCTCCCTGCAGGACACAGCGTGCTCGGGCCGTCTTTTCCTCTCATGGTCTGGGACACCCTGACTCTCTGGGAGTAAAATGTCTCACCATTTTGCCTGTCCCTTGAATGGACTTTCTAGAGGTCTGAGGCTTCTAGGCAGCACCATCTGGCCTTGGTCTCTCCCACAGTCGGGGCTTAGAGCTAACGAGGAGATGAGGGCTCAGTACACAGAGCCCGCTCCGACTCTCCCAGGTGTGCTTCCCTGAGGAAGCCCAGAGAGCCAGGTCCAGTGTCCTCCAGGGGATCACTGTCTCTCTCCTGCTGACCCTGAGAACTGGCATTGGAGTCAGTATTACCCACTGTTTTATACTTTCTCCTGCAAAGCTCTTTGGAGCCGCTCCACAGCTCTTATAGCATTTAACTCAAGAGAAAATTGAGAATCCAGAGGTTAGATGACCTTCCAAAGTCACATGGCTAAAAAAAACACCTGGATCTCAGATCTTCTGGTTCTCAATCCTTTTTTTTGTTTAAGTTGATTCTTATATATATATTGCTTTTTTACAGAGAGGAAGGGAGAGGAATAGAGAGTTAGAAACATCGATGAGAGAGAGATATCAATCAGCTCCCTCCTGCACTCTCCACACTGGAGATGTGCCCGCAACCAAGGTACATGCCTCTGACTGGAATCGAACCTGGAACCTTTCAGTCCACAGGTAGACGCTGTATCCACTGAGCCAAACCAGTTTCGGCTGGTTCTCAATCCTTTGTGTCTCCTAGGGCCTGGGGGTGCCTGTCAGTTACATCCTGAGGAGCATCCTGGGCTTCATAGGAGTCACCCTGGGTTGGCCTCGGGGACCTGTCGCTCTGGTCACAAATAGCCCCTTGGTGACAGACAAGGTGTTAATAAGTGTCCAATGTTCACTGTCCTTGGAAAGAACCCTAAATCTCAGAGTAACAGCCGGTGGTGCCAGCTTTATCAGCACACACACTAACATCGGAAAGATACAGAGATGAGCTTGGCCTCTAAGGAAAAGCAAAACAAAACAAAAGCAGCCTGTATACCTGGCAAAGGTAAATAAGATCACCAATAACCTCAGGAACAATTTCTAAAACTGAATGTAATGCCCCATGGAACAGAGGGAAAAATAACAGTCAAACCAAACGACAACTCAGTGTCACTACTCATCAGGGGAATGCAAGTTAAAATTATTAGCCGAAACCGGTTTGGCTCAGTGGATAGAGCGTCAGCCTGTGGACTGAAAGGTTCCAGGTTCGATTCCAGTCAGAGGCATGTACCTTGGTTGCGGGCACATCTCCAGTGTGGAGAGTGCAGGAGGGAACTGATTGATTCCCATCAAGGGCATGTATCTTGGTTGCAGGCACATCCCCATGGGGGGGTGTGCAGGAGGTGGCTGATTGATGTCCCTCTCTCATCGATGTTTCTGGCTCTCTATCCCTTCTCCCTTTCTCTCTGTAAAAAAATCAATAAAATATATATTTAAAAATTATTATGAAATAATCCCTACACATTTACCAGAATGGCTATGTTATTATTTTTTTAATTGATTTTAGAGAGAGGAAGGGAAAGAGAAACATTGATCGGTTGCCTCCTGTACATGCCCTGCCTGGGAATTGAAACTGGCACCTTTTGGTGTACCAGAGAACACTTCAACCAATGGAGCCACACTGGCCAGGGCAGAATGGCTAAAAAATTTTAAAGACTGACAGTACCAAGTGTTGTCAAGGAAGTGGAGTGGTGGAACTTTCAAACACTGCAGATAAAAAGGTAAGCACGTTCAACCATGCCATAAAACTACTTGGCTAATCTACTAAAGAGAAACATATGCCTATCTAAGACCCAGCAAATCCACTCCTACGTATATGTCTAAGAGAAATGAGTGCATAGGTCTGCTAAAATACATGTGCATGAATGATCACAGCAGCTTTACTAATTGGTAGGAAAAAAACAAACACAGAAAATAATCCAATGGCCATTATAAAAAAAAGAGTAAATAAATGCTACACAGCCATACAAAAAAGAAAAAAGAAGACAAATGAGTGAATCACAGAAAAACAAACAAAACCCAAGGACATTATGTTCATTGAAAGAAAGAAGTCGGACACAAAAGATTCGTACACAGTGAGTGATTCAACTTATAATGGCTCATGAAAAGTTACTGTTATGTTTACAGGAATTTCACAAGGCACTTGTTAAATACAGCCTTTGTTAAAAAATAAGTTATGTGAACTTACAATGAAGTAAATTATATTTAAAACCAGTGATCCGGTGCATAAAATTCATGCATGGGGGAGGGTGTCCCTCAGCCCCACCTGCACCCTCTCTGGGACCCCTCAGGGGATGTCCAACTGCCGATAGACATCCCTTTTGGAATCTGGTACCACTGGCTCCTAACCACTCACCTGCCTACCTGCCCGATCACGCCTAACCATTCTGCCTGCTGGCCTGTCACTCCCAACTGCACCCCTGCTGGCCTTCTCGCCTCCAACTGCCCCCCCTTGCCAGCCTCATGGCCCTCACTGCCCTCCCCTGCTGGACTCATGGCCTCCAACTGCCCTCCCTGGCCAGTCTCCTGGAAGGTGTCCCAGTCTAATTAACATATTACCCTTTTATTAGTATAGATGGGTAATAAATACTGGAAACTTTTCTTTCTGGTTCTTGACTACCTTTTTACTGTTATCCAAGTAGAGGCTGTTCACACCTCTTGCAGCGGTGGACATTCTATCCAGCTGTGCTCTACCCCACATCTATTCCTGACTGTGTGCAAAGGCCTCACCTCTGCAGCTTCAAGTCCCTGCTGGCGATTGCTAGGGAAACTGACAAAAGCTACCGATCAGGGCTTTTATTTTTTAATTTGGGGGGAGTCAAGCGTCAAACATTTAACAACACACCACAGATGTGATCCCATTTTTATGAAGTTCAAGAACAGGAAAAACCTTCAGGCCAGAATGGCTCAGTGATGGACTATGGACCTATGAACAAGGAGGTCAGGGTTCTATTCCAGGTGAGGGCCCATGCCTGGGTTATGGGATCCATTCCCCAGTGGGGGGACATGCAGGAGGCAACCAATCAATGATTCTCATCATTGATGTTTTTCTCTCTCTCCCTGTGCCTTCCTCTCTGAAACCAATTAAAAGATCTATTTAAAAAGAAAGAATGGGAGATTGTTTTTAAGAACCTTTTTTAAAGAACAGGAACAACCAGGTCACGCTAACAGAAGTCAGAGGAGAGATGACCTGGAGAGGAGCCTCCTGCCTGGCACACGGTCACGTCATTTTGGTCGTGGTGGAGACCCCACCCATCACCCTCCCTTAGAGGAGAGGGAGAGCCCCTGTGGGGAAATCACTGGGTCAAGCAACCCCCCTTTTAGATGGCGAAGCCAGGGCTCATGGCTGTCGCTTCTGCTCCGCGGTCCCCAGGCTGAGGCAAAGTGAGGAGAAACAGGACCGCCAGGAGGAACTTCAGAATCATAACAGCTCTTTCCCGAGACTCCGAGAAAGCAGTTCTGTGATCCCGTGCACTCCTCCCGCCAAGACCGGCTGGAATCCTGTAATTCTCCCCTCGAGTGCTGAGGTTCCTTCTGGGTCTTTACATCAAATTAAATGCTGCCCCAACTGCGCCAAAGAGGCGACACAAATAAAAGGCACAAAGGGTCCTGTCATGCCGGGGATGTTTTTCTTACAAATCAGCAAGGCAGAAGACAATGGTCCTTTAAGAGGCTCCGCCACCAGCTGGAACTGCAAATGACTGGAGGTACCTCTCTGGAAAGCCCCAGACAAAACGCTCCGCGGGGAGAAAATAATAAACAAGAGCGATTTCATTGTATGTGGATTCCGCCTCTCTGAGTGCCCTTCCCTGCTAACGAGGTTTTTGTGCATTCCGCCCCATCCCCGTGCTTTCAGTTCACCTGCCTTCTCGCTGCTGCGGGACATGCAAGCCTTTGAACTGAGCCTAAATCATGGGCCAACTGAGTCACGCACGAAGAAAACAAGAATGGCCAAAACCGGTGTGGCTCGGTGGATGGAGCGTCGGCCTTCGGACTGAAGGGTCCCGGGTTCGGTCCCGGTCAAGGGCACATGCCATGGTTGCGGGCATATCCCCGGTAGGGGGTGTGCAGGAGGCAGCTGATCAATGTTTAAAATATAATAATAATAAAAAAAATAAAAAGAAAATAAGAATGGAGCAGCTAGGGCTAAGTGTCCAGCATATGCCAGAAACTCCACCATCCGGTTTACGTGGGGGAATGGACTCATCCACACGTGAACTCTATGGCACAGATGCTGTCCACGGTCATCTCCCAGGGGAGGAGATGGGACGAAGGCACAGAGAGGTTAAGCAACATGTCCAAGGGCACACAGCTGTGATGGGCAGAGGGAGGCTGCAAACCCAGGGAGTCTGGGTCCCAAGCCAGAGCGTTAAGGCCGGCTCATTAGCCTCGGTGTTTAAGAAGACTGCAGATCAAGGGCTCTCTGCCGGAACTCAGCAGGGCACACAAAGTAGCGAGACATCTGGGCATCAGGAACTTGGCTGTTCTGACTGAGAAAGGTGAGCAAACATTCCTTTGGGCAGGGACTTATTTGTTCTACATCATAGCACGGAGCCCCTGGGGCGAGGCTGAGACTTAGCATCAGGAGGATGACAGGGGCCCTCTCATCCAGCCCGTCGGCCCGGGAGAGCAGGGGGATGAGAGAGGGCAGGCCTTGCTCACCAGTGGATCAGCCCTGTTTCTCTACGCACGGGTCAGCAGCTCTGGGGAAATTGTGCAATTCTCTGTCTAGACTTTCCCGTTTGCAACATGGGGGCACCACTATTCATCTCAAAGGGCTGCGTGAGAACTAAGGAGACACGTGTCAACACTGAGGCACCGGCAGCGAGAGGCTCAGACTGGGGGCCTTACCCTCCCCAGTCATGTGCCCGACACCATCTCACAGCACCCTGAACCGGTGTCATCACCCAGCCCATCATCGCGGTACACCGTGTTCCCCTGTCTCCCAGACTTGGCGGGCCTTGCTAGAAAAGATACGGACTTTGAAATCAGACCAACATAAATGTGAAACGTGGCTCTGACACTGACGAGGGTGAGCAAGTGGCACTCTCTCAGGGAGCCTCCCTTTCCTAGTGACGGAAATGGAGGTGCCAGTAATACCAGTTTCTGGGGATGAAGGCGTGAGCTGCATGCATCTCCCCCCACTCCCATCCCTCATTAAGCTAAAGGCTGCTTCCTAAAGCCCCTGCCCTTTGACCCTGCGTATGCCCAGTGCTCCTTTGCTAGGGCTGTGACAAAGGACCACAGCCTGAGGGCTTAAACCACGGAATGGGGGTTGGAAGTCCAAGGTCAGCTCCTTGGGAGAGTGTTGGGAGAGAATCTGTTCCAGGCCTCCTTCCTAGTTTCTGGGCGGCCTCTGAGGTTCCTTGTAGATGGCCACCTCCTCCCTGGGCCTTCACAGAACCTTCCCCCAGGCTGTCTAGCGTGGTGTGTGAATTCCCTTCTTTTATGAAGATACTGGTGGTACTGGGTCAGGGTTCACCCCAGAGACCTCATCTTAACTTGATCACCTGCAAAGACCCTATTTTCAAATAAGGCCATGTTTACAGGTAGTAGAAGTTAGGGCTTGAATGTCTTTTAGGGGACACAGTTCAGCCCTCACCATTCCCTATGGCTGTGGTTCTCAACCTTCCTAAGGCCACGACCCTTGCATACAGTTCCTCATGTGGTGGTGACTCCCAACCATGAAATTTTGCTACTGTTATGCATCGTGATGTAAATATCTGCATTTTCCGATGGTCTTAGGTGACAATCCCTGTGAAAGGGTCGTTCGACCCCCAAAGGGGTCGCGACCCACAGGTTGAGAACCGCTGCCTTATGGGAATATGACCATGAAGTCAACATCCTGCTCCAGACTGCAGTGCCTGGAGCACTGGGACTCAGTACCTGTGCCTTCTCCTGTCGGGAGAGCTCTGTCTTACTGGCCACAACTTCCAGAGGGCTCCGGCCTCTCCTCTGGGCAACCTCAGCTCTGGTAGAATCCCTTTGAAACACCTTTCCCAGGAGAGCACAGGTTTCTCCACAGGCAGCGTGTCTACCTGGAACACCATGAACCCACCACTTTCC
Source organism: Lasiurus borealis (assembly GCA_004026805.1). NCBI lineage: Eukaryota > Metazoa > Chordata > Mammalia > Chiroptera > Vespertilionidae > Lasiurus > Lasiurus borealis. The sequence continues at coordinate 89,852 of PVJN01003425.1, read as the reverse complement.
AAGAAAGAGACACTTCCATTCCATCATCACAGCCCAGCACGCTGGCTTCCCGAGCCTGTCCGTGAAGCTGGGTGAAGAGTTTGTATTTGAAACTGATTGGTGAGAACCTAATGATCCCACATCGTTTTGAATCTGGATTCTGTCATCTGTGACATCCCCCTTCCTGTTCAATATTGTTTCATCGGCACGCTGTCCTTCCCCTTCTCTCTAAGTCACCTGTAAGAATACTGAGAGCCTGCGTTCTTTACATATATATATATATGTATATATATATATATATATATATATATAATTAACTTTTTACAGAGAGGAAGGGAGAGGGTCAGAGAGTCAGAAACATCGATGAGAGAGAAACCTTGATCAGCTGCCTCCTGCACGACCCCCACTGGGGATGTGCCCACAACCAAGGTACATGCCCTTGACCGGAATTGAACCTGGGACCCTTCAGTCCGCAGGCTGACGCTCTATCCACTGAGCCAAACCAGTTTTGGCAAGAGAGAGAGAGCCTGCATTCTTAAAGGGGGTGACATCATCCCCAAAGAGTCAAAAAACAACAACACCTTACTCTTTCCATGTAAAGCATAGACATGCATATAATATGTAAACAGGTATACACTGTGTCATCTGTGGCGGTAAAATTTCATCAGAGGGACAAGTATTGGGGCAAAAGTGTCAAACAAGTCTCCTTAAAGGGACAGCAGTGGAGAAGGATGGTTGGGAAACACCAGTCTAGTGGCTAAGGCTCAGAGCAAAACATCACATGCGTCTCCTGGAGCTCTCCCCAGAGCGGCCAGCACCTGTCAGTATGATTAACTGCCTGACCGGGGCCCTCCTCCTGGATCCGGGCCTGCTGGCCTTTTCAGAGAGGCAGGAAGCCATAAAGGTTTGGAAACATCCTAATACATTGCGTGGCCGTACTTTCAACAGCCCACAAAGAGAGCACATAGATTAACAAATCACTCCGCTCTAAACGGCCATTAAGTCACTCGCCCATCCTTTCGAATATCTGAGTGCCTACAGTATGGCGTGCCATCATGGTCTAGGAGCCGGGGGTAGAACAATAAACCAAAGAGATCCATCTCGGGCACGGAGATTACAATCTAAAATGGGGAGACAGACAACAGACAAAAAAAGTAATAATTAAAGCTATAGAGTATGTCAGATGGGGACGAGGCGGCAGGTGGGAAACAGCCTCATCAAGCTCTCATCTCAGGAGCCTGTGAGGGTAATGCAACTACTCTTAGGAAGCGGCGGCGGTGGGTACACGTCACACGGCATTTGTCAAAACCCATGGTGGCGGTGCACAACAGGACGCCTGAACTTTAAATTAGGAATTAGAGCTGATAATGTGCCTGTACGGCTCATTAGCTGTAACAAATGTACAGCACTACTGCAAGATGTTAATAGCAGGGGCCAGTGTTGGGGGGACAAGGGGTGGAGGTGGGGTGGGTAGATTGAACTCTATGTACTTACTATCTGCTCAACACACCTGTAAATGTAACAGTGTACTAACGACCGTCCACTGATTTTTCTAAGCTGTGGTCTGAACCCATGCAAAAATACAGAAAAAGCCAAAACCGGTTTGGTTCAATGGATAGAGCATCGGCCTGTGGACTGAAAGGTCCCAGGTTCAATTCCCATCAAGGGCATGTATCCTGGATGCGGCACATCCCCAGTGTGGGGGTGGTGGTGGTGCAGGAGATGGCTGTTCAATGTCTCTCATCGATGTTTCTAACTCTCTATCCCTCTCCCTTCCTCTCTGTAAAAAATCAATAAAATATATATTTAAAAAAAAAAAAACACAGAAAAAAGGAAGAGGGTTGGAACTGGAAAGGTGCCAAGAAGAAAGAGTTGAGAGGAATGTGCGTCTGAGAGAAGTTGACTCTGGTCAGGTGGAAATGAATCCAGGCGATGACAGAATCAGGGGAAAAGGCACAAGTAGGAAGAAGCGGGAGGGCATCATGCCGAGGACCCAGGAGAGCTGAGGAGCTCAGAGGCCGCCCAGCTGTGGTGAGTTTTACTCACAAACAGAAAAGCCACAACCAAACCAGGAGGGGAAGGGCAGGAAGGCCCGTTGAGGTCAGTTTGACAGGGGAGTTCAGGCTGAAACCAGGCAGGTGGGAATCGCTGCGCACGGCAGAATTTAGGAATTAGGACTTGGGAGGAAATTATCTGCAATTTCTAATACTCTTCTCCGAGATGCAATTTCCAGCATGCAAACTAATTAGAATCAGCTTTAAGAGTTTTCCCAGCTACACTGAAGTACGAGAAATAATAATGAAGAAAAGGAACACTTTATTAGAGCTAGATTAATTCATCACAGCGATCCAAACAGTCCATGTAAGTGTCTCCGGTGGGGACTTTAAAAGCCACAAGTTGGCAAATGCGTAGGCTGGTGAGGGAAGGCATCGACCTGGTTGGTAAGCGGGCAGCCAGGGTGACCTCATTAACACATGAGCCACACATGAACGGGGTCTCACAGGTACAATGTTGAGCGAAAGAATCCAGATGCAAAAAACAAAAGCACGTACTGACGGATTTCATTTATGCAAAATAAAGAACCAGCCATTGTGATGATGATGGAGGTCAGAAGAGGTTACTTTGCAATATTGACTAGGAAAAGCAGAAGACAACTTTTAGAACATATAGACCTAGAAATATTCTATATGTGATCTGGGTGGTAGTGGCTTGTATATATGAAATGCATAAAAAAAAATTTTTTTAAGTAAAGTTTAAAAGTTAACCAAATCATGCCCTTGAGATTTTTGCTTCATTTTACTTTAAGCCATACTTCCACTTTTATTTTTTTTAATTTTTTTAAAGATTAACTTTTTTTAAAAAATCAGATTGTTTTATATATTTTATTGATTTTTTGCAGAGAGGAAGGGAGAAGGATAGAGTTAGAAACATTGACGAGAGAGAAACACCTATCAGCTGCCTCCTGCACACCCCTTACTGGGGATGTGCCAGCAACCAAGGTACGTGCCCTTGACCGGAATCGAACCTGGGACCTTTCAGTCCGCAGGCTGAGGCTCTATCCACTGAGCCAAACTGGTTTCGTCTGTACTTCCACTTTTAAAAGTAAGTAAAATGAAAACGAGGCCTGGCCTTGCCCAGAATGTGTATCTTCAGGATGTACAACCACAATGGCCAAAGGGAGGGGGTTAGGGATGGGTGGGGAGGGGTCCTGGTAGCTGCGTGGCTACAAGTCTCAGCCCCATGGCATTGTAAGCCACCCTCCCACCTCCACCCCTAATCCACAGTCAATTCCCTGGTGTTACTAACAGTCTTGGAAATTACCGCTATGTCAGTTTGCTTATTGGTTTACAGCCTATTCCAGCCCCATAAGAAGGTGGCATCTGCCAGTGATCCAAGCTCAGCACACGCCTGGCTCGCAATAAGCCCGCATTAGTACTTCTTGGATGATGCATAATGAATGAAGTTGTGAAGGAAGGCAAGTCTGACACTGTGCCAGAAAACTAGGAAACATCGATTAATAAAAACACCTCTCGCACCCACAAGTAATCGATTGTGGCTGATTCTACTTTTAAAAAAATATATATTTTATTGATTTTTCACAGAGAGGAAGGGAGAGGGATAGAGAGTAAGAAACATCGATGAGAGAGAGAGAGAGAGATATCAATCAGCTGACTCCTGCACGCCCCACATTGGGGATGTGCCTGCAACCAAGATACATGCCCTGGACCAGAATCGAACCTGGAACCCTTGAGTCTGCAGGCCAACGCTCTATCCACTGAGCCAAACCGGTTTCAGCTGATGCTACTTTTAAAAGGTTCTGAGAAACACTCCCCTCTGCCTGAGCCTCATCTTCTTCCTGTCTTTGGGCTCTCCCATCTCCATCTTCAACACCCCAACACACACACACACACACACACACACACACAGCCTCTGTATTGCCACCCCCTGACTTACCGGGAACGAATTTTGATGCTCCTGCCCCACTGCTCCAAGCCTCCTTCATCTCCACTCTCCTCTCTGCTCCGAATGCCACGGGCTGACTCCCGGCTCCTGCCGCTGCTCACCTCCCAGGCCTGAGCAGCCCCTCTCAATCTTGTCCGCAAGCCTCACCACACATTGCTCTCCAGCCTCTCTCACAACTCTCAGCCCCACACCACCCTCCTGTCCTCCTGGACCTTTAGCCTCTTTCCAGCCCCCCTACATCCTGGGTGATGCCTCTCTGACCATGGACTCTATGGCCTGAGGGCTGGAATCACTGGAGCAAGGCTGAAACCCGGGGTGGGTGGGGGCTCCTCTCAGTTGGTTGCATTAACTTTTATTGCTTTCTCCTGACTTTCCTTAAAATACACATGCACATTTAGGTTATTGAGCGGTGGGGGAGGGAGGAGGGGAGACAGGAAGGAAGGAAGAAAGGAAGGAAGGAAGGGAGGGAGGGAGGAAGGAAGGAAGGAAGGAAGGAAGGAAGGAAGGAAGGAAGGAAGGAAGGAAGGAAGGAAGGGAGGGAGGAAAGGAAGGAAGGAAGGGAGGAAGAAAGGAAGAAGAATTGCTTACTGAACATCTTGTCTTGTTAACTATCTCATCTCTGAAATGTAAACATGGTGAGTGTTTGACTTGGGGGCAGACGTGTGTGTAGCTGATGTGCATCCATCCAGACCTTTGGAACTCACACCATTAAAAGCTACATCTGGATGGAAACTTCCGCATGGAAATGTGTTTCGGGGAGACTTCAGAAGAACTGGCACTATCTCAACACAGAGAGGAGAGCACGTTCATGGAGGGCTTTACTCTGTAGTCTTCCTTCCTTCAGCATCTGAGTTCAGAAGGTCAGGGTCATTAGTGTTTTCATTCCACCTCAGCTGAGCATGTGATACTCACCACTGGCTGACACAGGCCGGGCACAGAGCAGACATGCAAATAAATGTCTAGTTGAGCCCTAGCTGGTTTGCTCAGTGGATAGAGCATCGGTCTGCAGACTGAAAGGTCCCAGGTTCGATTCCGGTCAAGAGCATGTACCTTGGTTGCGGGCACATCCCCAGTAGGGAGTATGCAAGAGGCAGCTGATCGATGTTTCTAACTCTCTATCCCTCTTCCTTCCTCTCTATAAAAAAATCAATAAAATATATGTATATTTTTAAAATGTCCAGCTAAATAGGAACCAGTTAACCTCAACTTCAAACCGAGGCTCCCTAAGCCTTCTGTCCTCCAGCTCTTCAGACTCGTCCCTTTCCATTTCCACCCAGTGGCCCAAGCCCTCCCTGTGGCTCTTGCTTTACCTTCTCTGTGTTCCCATCGCCTCTGTACAACCCGCTGGAAACCCAAGCCCAGAATTCAGTCCCTCTTCTTGCCTGGCCGTCTCCAGCCCCAGGCCCACTATGTATGTTACTGTCCCTTAAGCTTCTCAAACTGAGGATCTTCCCAGCATCCTCTGTGGAAGCTCAAGGGAGCCCCGCCCCCTTGCCCAATGCAGGTCAAGTCTCTTGGCTGATATTCAGAACACCGCATTATCTAGATTCTAGAGTCACAGGCCACATGTGGCCACGGAGCACATAGGGCCGGTGAGTCTGCGGGAGGCAGGGACAGAGTCACACTAGAGTGAGAAACAGTCTGTTTTCCCATGGAACACAGAAACTTTATTGTTTTGAAAAAACTATGTTTCATTTTATAATATATTTTATTGATTTTTTATAGAGAGGAAGGGAGAGGGATAGAGAGTTAGAAACATCAATGAGAGAGAGACACTGATCAGTCGCCTCCTGCACTCCATCCCCCCCCCACTGGGGATGTGCCCACCACCAAGGTACATGCCTTTGACAGGAATCGAACCTGGGACCTTTCAGTCTGCAGGTCGGCGCTCTATCCACTGAGCCAAACCGGTTTCGGCTACATTTCATTCTCACCTCACACCGATGTTATTGTAGCGTGCACGTAGGACACAAACATCACGTTTCTAGTGTTACATAACACGTCAATGAGGTGCTTCAGCTTAAATGTTTTCCTTTTCTACGCACTTATGTAACACCGTCACGTGTTTATTGGAATATTATCTGCAGACACTAAGAGGTACAGGGAGACCTGTATAAATCGTAACTGGTAATTAAATGGAAACGCTGTACTTGTTTTAATTATACTATAAATTAAATTTTCTCGTTAATAAAGGTATGGACACATTGAAAAATTTTAATGAAGCTAAACTACTGGTGCAGAATCAAGTAGGCAGTGCAGAAGCCAGTACTGTGATCGGCAGAGCAAATCGAGAGAAGATAAAAGTAATTGCAATTTGCCTTAGTTAGACTGTTGTGTAAAAAAAAAAAAATTTTAAGATAATAAAGTGGACAACATTAAAAGATATTTCCAACGAATGCATAGTAGATTTGATAAGCAGTTTCCTTTCAATAGTAAAAAAACAATCCATGAAATTAGTTGCCTAAAAGCAGAATGGGATGTTTAACAAAAGCTATTAATTAGTGAAAAATATTTTTAAGTCAATGTAAACAGGATCCACAGCTATAAAGTCAGCCAGCTATAAAAGGGTTTGGATTCTTGCACAAAAGAAAAACCCTTTTAGCTGAGGAAACAGGAAATAAATGAAAATATTTCAAAACTCTGAGGAAAAGACGAGAAAAGTGATTTCACAAAAAGCGAATGCTCTTCAATTGCAACCGAGTAATTGCTCATAAAATACAAGACTTTGCCAACAACAGCCAAGAGTAATGATAAGCCTCAAAACCACCAGCGCTTTCCTTAGCTGCAGATGAGTCATGTGACATAATAGTCACAGCTCTGCCCAAATAATACTTTGGACACATTCTGTCTCAAAGGACTTCCAATTTACAAAGAGATGTCAATCCATAGCCTAAAAGGAACCTAATGCATGGCACAGACATTTAAAAATCTTTTATGTCTGTCGGTGAAGAACAGCAGCTAGATAAGAAAAACTAATTTCTAGCACCACAGGTGGTAGTTCTGCTTATGCTAAATCAAAAATTGGAATTTATAAAAACTTTCAAATAAGAAACTGATGATTGCCGAAACTGGTTTGGCTCAGTGGATAGAGCATTGGCCCGCGGACTGAAAGGTCCCAGGTTCGATTCCAGTCGGAGGCATGTACCTTGCTTGCAGGCACAACTCCAGTAGGGGGAGTGCAGGCAGTGGCTGATCGATGTCTCTCTCTCATCGATGTTTCTGACTCTCTATCCCTCTCCCTTCCTCTCTATAAAAAATCAATAAAATATATTTAAAAAAATAAATTGATTATGTCCTTTATTTTTATAAATATATTTATTGATTGATTTCAGAGAGGAAGAGAGAGGGACAGAGAGATAGAAACAACAATGATGAGAGAGAGTCATTGATTGGCTGCCTCCTGTCCGCCCCCTCCTGGGCATTGAGCCAACAACTGGGCATGTGCCCTGACTGGGAATCGAACCATAACCTCCTGGTTCGTAGGTCAGTGCTCAACCACTGAGCCACACAGGTCAGGCTGATCCTGCCTTTATTGTTTATTCCACTATATGATATGTGCTGAAAACATGTGTGCTTAGTTTTCCACAGCAGACTCTATGGAAAGCATCAAGTGTAGCATTGTTAAAGTTGTTCATTATATGCACTTAAATACTAGGAATCATCTCCCTAGAAGATGATGAAGGGCGTGACCTTGTGTCCTTGACCTGCTCGTAGAAGCAAGAAAGAGTTTTACAAAGATTTACTGTATGTTTAACTCAATTCAACATTTTCTTGAAACAACCCTAGATGGTTTTGCTCAAAGGATAGAGCGTCAGCCTGCAGACTTGAGGGTCCCGGGTTCAATTTCGGTCAAGGGCATGTGCCCCAGTTGTGGGCTTGATTCCTGGTGAAGGCATGCAGGAAGCAGCAGATCAGTGAGTCTCTCTCATCATTGATGTTTCTATTTCTCTCTCCCTCTCCCTTCCTCTCTGAAATCAATGAAAAATATGTATTAAAAAAGTATTTTCTTGAAACAAAGGGAATACTTACTGAATATTCAATAACCAAAGACAGAAAATGGCAGTGTGATACATTTTCTCACCAAAATCATATTGCATATGAACGAGCTAAATTTGAAATTTCGCTCAAGTAAGAAAAGCTTACTTGTGACATAGCTAGGCAGGTCTGAGAATTTATGTTGACACTGATACTTTTATAATACAAATCAATAATAATGATTTTACATCTTTTTCTAAGATGACTCAATATTCACGTTACTTTCATCATAATTGATAGGTATTATGTAAATTGCTTCAAGACTAAAAAAAAAAAAAGTCCAAGACATTTCATTGTCATTGAGCAATTTTGAGTTGCCTTTCAGTTTATACAACCCAACAGTTGGTGAATTTACCTAACTGCACAGATGTAGTTTTGAAACCGTTATGCTTTTACTCCGAAGTCAAATAAATTCTTCTGGAAAAGACAAGCAAACTTTGTCAAAATGGATGCAAATATTAAAGAAAAAAATTGGGGGTACTATATTTGGTTAGTTAAAAACTTTCAAGTGTGTTTGGAATATAGTAGGTATGTGGAACTACTTTTTCAACTGTAAGTTACATGAAATTAAAGAGGAAATATAGCCAACACAAATTTTGTGTTTGAATGAAGACGCACTGTTAGGAAAAACTAAATATTGAATTTCCGCACATGTCCAGCACGGACCAGATAAAACACCTCATTGATAATTATTTTTATTAGTCACATGCTGAACTAATATATTAGATATGTTAGGCTAAATAAAATATTAAAGTTAATTTCACCAACTTCCTTTTACTTTGCAAATATGTGGATTCTGGAAATTTTGCAACTACCACATGCGGCTCACATGGTATTTCTATGGGCTAACTCCGACCTGGGATGTAATTGCCATGATAACAGGACAGAGGCGACATGACCTTGGCCTTGTTTATTGTTGTATTCCCAGAGCCTAAACCCGGCCCGGGAGTGAACCTCACCAGCAGGAAATATTTCAAGGGCCTGGGGCAGGAAGCACGTTCCAGAGGCCAATGGAAATCCTCCAGTGATTTCAAGCAGAAAGGGATTCAGTCTGGGCTACCGGGAATGTACAAAAATCCTGGCGAGGGCTAGAGCAGCAGGTCCTAGACCAAGCTCGCAGGAACGGTGCCCAGGACAACACTGAGAAGGAAGCCGCTCCCGGAGCTGCTGGCTCCAGAAACACACCTGTGCAGGCCTCCCCTGTTGGATTTAGAGACACGCCCCCTCTAAGAGACGTCAGCTAGCGAAACATCAATGGCCTGCACCCTGCCTCTTGACTCCAGAAGCTGGCCCCTGGGTGCCGGAACACATTGCAGGAAAACCAGCAATGTAGCCGAAACCGGTTTGGCTCAGTGGATAGAGCGACGGCCTGCAGACTGAAAGGTTCCAGGTTCGATTCTGATTAAGGGCATGTACCTTGGTTGCGGCCACATCTCCAGTGTGGGGCGTGCAGGAGGCAGCTGATCGATGCCTCTCTCTCATCGATGTTTCTAGCTCTCTGTCCCTCTCCCTTCCTCTCTATAAAAAAATCAATAAAATATATTAAAAAAACAAACAAACAGCAATGCTACACTATGCCCCACACCAGCAGATGCCTTCCAAAGCTCAGGTAAGGACATTTAATCTGTGAGCTCTAAGTCACACCCTAAACCCACTACCAAGAACTCTTTCCTATCTCCCCACTCTTCTTCCCAGGCAAATGCCTTCAAACTAAACACCCTTGCCTCCAGGAAGCACTCCCCGACTTCCCCAAGGTTATAGGAAGTTAGCTTTCCATACACACTCAGTGCATTCGTGGTTCACCTCATTAAACGCATTTGAAGTGTTTATTATCTGTCTTCCTGATAAATCATTAGCTCCACAGCCAGGGCTCGGTCTGCATGTTCACCATTATATTCTCCCCACCTGGTGGTAGATGCTAAATTCACAGACGGTCAGGGAATGAATGAACACAGTGAGCAAAGCATCAGGGGTGGGATTTGAAGTCCTCCTTCCTCATACCATGAACCTTCTCTCTCTCTCTCTCTCTCTCTCTCTCTCTCTCTCTCTCTCTCTCTCTCAAATATATTTTATTGATTTTTTACAGAGAGGAAAGGAAAGGAATAGAGAGTCAGAAACATCGATCAGCCGCCTCCTGCATGCCCCCCACTGGGGATGTGCTCACAACCAAGGTACATGCCCTTGACCAGAATTGAACCTGGGATCCTTCAGTCTGCAGGCCAACGCTCTATCCACTGAGCCAAATCGGCCCATGAACCTTCTCTTAACACATCCTTGTGCCCTCACACGTGTCCAGCACCAGCCAGAGTCAGACCGGGGTTGGCACACCCTTCACCAGGATGCACATTCGCACTCTCTCGAGGAGGGCGGCCTGGGGCTGTTTCTAAGAAGGGCAGCGGACTGTTGTCTGCACAACAACTTTCAAGAAAATGCCCTGGGCAGCGCTCTCTCCCTCCCAGGACCATGGCTGCTGGGCACCTCCCTTTGCCCTCTCCTCCCCACGGGCGTTACCTTTGCCTTTCTCCCTCCTAAGCTCCAGGGCCTTCTTCTGCCTCTGGAACTTGCTCCCTGAGCCCATTTCTTCTACAGCTTCGCACTGACTGTCTCTGTGACTCTCCAAGTAAACTGCCTCTTATCATTTGAAGGGAAAAAAAAAGGAGAAAGAAAATGCCATGAGCCATGGCGTGTCCCAAGCCCAGGGTGCAGGCCAGCCAAAGGGAAGACAGAGCCCCGAGGTTCTGCTGGGCCCCGCACAAAACACACCCAGCAGTGCCCTGTCATTGAGAAAGACGGCGGCCACTTACTCGAGGGACCTGGGAGGGGAATGGGGCCATGCAAGCAGACACTCACTCACACAGGAGCGCTCTCTCACACGCAGTGGCTCCTTCATCTTTATCGGCCCGTCCCCATTTTACAGATTGGACATCAAAGCACAGCGAGATGAGCAATTTTCTGAGAACAAGCATCAAATCTGCACCGTGAGCCCCTGGAGCGTGGTGCCCTGTGTGCCACACCTGCTGTCGGAGCAGGCAGGGCCACGTCTGAAGTCATCGTTGGCTGCGCACCAGCTGGTGCCCAGGGGCGAGTCACCCTCTGAGGTTCCATTTGCTCAGCAAAGTGAAGACGATACCATCTCACGCACAGGGCTCTTGTGGAAATGAAACGAAACACTCACGCAGAAAACTTCCAGCGCCGGGGTAAGGATCCGGTAATTAGCATCCATTTGTTATCACTAGTCCACACTAAAGGCTTTCCCCGTTATCTCAGATTGCCTTTTAATCTTACTGTGCTATTAATAGTTTTCTTTAACACACATCAGCAAGGCCCGGGTGATAGGAGTGAGGCATTTGCAGGGGCGTCCTGTCGGCGAGGTTAGGCAGGCACACGCCAGGCCTGGGGAGCTACCCGCTGAACCCCGAAGGTCCCATTCAGAGGACCACACCATAGCACCTCCTCTATTTTCATGTCCCATTGTGACACCAAGAGGCTTCGCTGATCCACAGGATGAAGGTTAGACGTGAGTTTTTAGCGGGGTACTTAGTGACTTCTTAGTCACGTCGTGGATGTATCAAAAGGGCTCCCTTGATCAAATTAGTGGTAGTCCATCTATACAGCATATGAAATTCGACATCAATTATCTTAGAGACACTCCTGCCCTTGGTCCTTCTGAATATCAATCAATTCAGAGAAATACCAATTTGATCTAGCTCCAATTCAGAGACTATTTTGGAATCCCGGGTTTCAATCATTTCAGAATATCTACCTCAACGTCTTTCAGCTTCTTTGGGTTGTTTGGTAGGCAAAAATAGTTTTTCCTTTGTTTAGCATACAATAATAATAATAATAATAATAATAATAATGAGTGTCGTTCTGTTCACACTCAAAATTATTGATTTGGTTTTGTTGTTGTTGTTGTTTCTTTGTAAGTAGACTTGGTCTTACCGCCATGCTCTGGGGGATTTTTTCCAGGCAAGAGAAAGGGGTTCCCAAGATAAGCTCATTACCCCAGACCATCTTCTAAGTATAAAGCTTAAAGGAATGGTCATCTGGAAAGTGTCCACCAGTTTGGGCCAAATGCAGGAATCTGTGTGAGTCAACAGGAACCGCACTTCATGCTTGTTGGAGTCTCCATCATCCAAGACTAGTGGAACCTCCTGATGGTTACCCACCCTCCCCCGACCCAATCACCAGCACTGACAGCAGGAAAATACCATCTGCCAGCAGCCTGCTTTATAAACTGGCAGAGAGAAGCTCAGGGGAGCTGGTGGCTGGTGTGAGGGAGTCAGCACCTCACAGGGTTTGGGGATTGGTTTGTGGTTCTAACCCTGGAAGGGAATGCTGAGTGGAGGTGAGATAAATTCCCCAACAAGAACCGCGCCTGGAAGGAAAGTCCACAGTCTGACATTCTCATCCTCTGTGGCAAGCCCTCAAATCACTCCCCGTCATATATTAGGTTAGACCAGTGGTCGGCAAACTCATTAGTCAACAGAGCAGCAAACTGCGGCTCGAGAGTCACAGTTTGCTGACCATTGGGTTAAACAACATCCTGCTTCTGCCTTCTTACAGCTTCAGCTCAAAGAGGAACTATCTCAGATACCTGAGGCAGGTTGCTGGTTGTATGTGTAGATGGATTCGAATGATTTGGAGGGTGACAATCTTATGTGCCTTTTGATTCATTTCAGGGACACTTTTCTCTGGGCAGGTGGGCCAGGCGTGGAGAAGAGCATCTGTCTGAGAGGTCACGCAGGGCTGCCAGCTGCAAAGCATTCAGGCCCAAAGCATCTGGTCCTGGTTGCAGCTGTTTGGCTGCTCCAGACCTAGGGTGGTTCCTTGTCAGTGAGGCCCACCCAGAGCCCTCTGCATGGAAGTAAGTGGGAGGCAGCCCCAAGCCGGCTGGGAGCCTGGGCAGTCAGGGAGAGGACAGGAATGGGCTGTGCTCTGGTCTCACTCCAAGCCTACAAGTAGCTCACGGTTTGTGAATCTCAGCCTTTCAAGGGAGAGAAGGAGTGGGATAAGGGATGGGGAAGATGTTGAGTCTTCTCTGAAAGATGTTCTAAGCTCTTGTGCCCAGTCCCATGAAGATTAGGTAAGCTTTGGGTGTCTCCCATGAGTTCAAAGCATTTAGCTCTTGGCTGGATAGGGAAGATTCCAAAGGTAAAGGGAGTAAGTCAATAAATAAGAGAAACCAGCCAGGCTATCACTGCCTCCTCTGCTTCCCTCCATCATATAAACCATCCTCCCAAGAGGCACTTCCCAGGCACAGGCATGCCAGCCTTAGAGTCAGCCAGGCCTGAGCCCAAATCCCACTCTGCCACTTGCTGGTTACATGAACTTGGGCACTTAGTCTTTCTGAGCCTCAGTTTCCTCATCTATAAAATGGGAATCATACCAGCACTTATCTTTCAGGGCTTATTATAGGACCAAGTGCCTAGCAATACCCTAGCACAGTGCCTGGCACATAAGAGGGCTTCATAAATGCTAGGGTTAGGGTTAGGGTTAGAAGTTAAGGATTAGGGTTAGGGGTTAGGGGTTAAGGGTTAAGGGTTAGGGTTAGGGGTTAAGGGTTAGGATTAGGGTTAGTGAGGCCTCCCTTCTAGCAAGGAGCTCCCATAGCACAGGTGGTTAATGTAACTACATGATTGGACCATATGGTTTAATTAACCAGAGGCAAAATGGCTCTTCTTGACATACTAACATTGGAACCTCTCTCGGGCTTTGCTGGAGTGCAGCCTGTGGTGATTTCTAGGGATACTGCTTGTTCCTAAAGAGACCTTCTCAGTAGACAATGTCTTGAGAAGCCTAAACTTGAGGTATGGAGGGGAAAGGGAGAAAGGCTGTCTTAAATTACTCAGTTATATAGATTAGGCATTACATTTAAGCCATGGGTCCCAAAGAGAGGAATTCCCTGGAATGATAATCCAAACTCAGAATGAAGTTACCTCTGGGGTGAGGGGGTGAGGGGAGAATCCGCTGCCCTCAGAAAGCTTGACTTCTTAAGCTGGGTGGGATGTATAACCAGGCCCCCTGTCTTACAGGTCTGAGCTCACTCATCATAAAACTTCAAAACTCCCATGGACAGGGTAGACAGCCAGGTTTGGGATCCACCAGCTGGTTGGTAGGGATTTCTCAACTCTCACATGATCCGACCTAAAGCAGCTGGAATTGGGGCCATTCCTATCGATCCACTGAGCGCCTTGTCAGTAACCAGACCCAGCTCCCAGTGGGGTGTCCTAGTCACGCTGTCCATGCAGCGCCCACCAGCCCCTTCCCCAGGCACAGTCAAAGGTTCAGCCGATGCCCCTGACGTGCCAGACTTTCCGCCAGTTCTGATGACGCCAGCGCTTGCAGCAGCCCCAGGACTGTGGGAGCCTCTGAGGGACCCCAGGTCTCCAGCCTGGCCCCAAGAAGAGCAGCTGCTGTCAGGGGGGCCTCCGGCAACTCGAGCAAGCTACAAACCCGTCTTTAGGTGGCTCTGCTTTAATCAGCTGTTAGCACACTGGATTAGAGTGGTGGCTGCTCTTAAAACACAGTGTCCCCACTGTCTCCCTGGCTTTAAGCTGGGTGGGAACTGGCGAATGCAAAGCAAGGAGCAAAGTCGGTGGGTCCTGAGTAATGAGCAGGCAGGCCCGGCCACCAAGGCTGCACCGGCCCCAGGCTCAGCCTGACTGATTACTGTTTACAAGCTGCGAAGCCACAGGCTTGTGTAGAAATGAGAGTGCACTTAATCCAGGTGTGGGGAGCCCCACCGCAGTCCTCCAAGCCTTACAAGGTACCTCAGAGTCAGAATATTGAGGGACATGGCCTGCTCCTGTCACTGCCCAGCCAGCAGTCTCCAAAATTGGGGTGAATACACCCCAGGATTCATAAGATAACCTATGAGTATTAAGGAACATACGAGACCTCCTATTTCTAATTATGTTTATCGCAATCTTAAAATTTCTTTATATTTTATAATATACACTAGAGGCCCAGTGCACGAAAAGTCATGCACTCGGGGGTCCCTCAGCCCGGCCTGTGCCCTCTCTCAGTCTGGGAGCCCTTGGGGGATGTCCACCTGCCAGCTTAGGCCTGACCTCTATGGGGAGCGAGCCTAAGCTGCAGTTGGACAACCTTAGCACTGCCGAGGAGGTGAGAGAGGCTCCCAACACCGCCGCTGCACTCGCAGCATCAGCCCGGCTTGTGGCTGAGCGGAGCTCCCTCTATGGGAGCAGCTGACGACCAGGGACAGCTCCTGTATTGAGCGTCTGCCCCCTGGTGGTCAGCGTGAATCATAGCGACAGGTTGTTCTGCCATTAGGGTCAATTTGCATATTACCCTTTTTATTAAATAGGCTATTTGATCATGCAATAGTCATAATACAGGCATTCCTTGGGTTATATCAGAGATCCGTTCCTACGGCATGATGTAACTCAATTTTCACCATAAGTTGGAACCAACCTACATAAACACTGACATCACTCACATAGCACACATACACAGTAGAAATGAAGTGAAACAGGAAAAAATGTTTAAAAGAAAGATAACAATTCCTGACCATTACTTGTGGCAAATAAATAATAAAAAACATAAAGCACATATGTACATATGTCAAAATGACAGAACTTTTTTTTTTAATAAATACTATAAATGGGAGATGGTGGCATAAGCACAAAACAAGGTAAATCAAGTCCGATATAACCCAAGGACTGCCTGTAATGGATTATGTTAATGAGCTGTTGTCTATGCAGGCACTATCCCAAGAGCTTACATGTATCAATTCATTTAACCTCTGCAACAACCCTATGCGCAGCTATTTTTATTTCCCTTTTACAGGTTCAGACAGGTGAGCCCTCCAATGTTGCACAGCTGGGTTCGTAAACCCCTCACTTTCTTTGTTGTCTTCTAGCCGCTGGGCAGAAGCCTGGAGCCAATCTGATACTTGCTGACCTAGAGGAAGGTAACATTTCGCCTTTGAAGCTTTAAGACTTCTCTCCTACTCTGTGGAATTTTTAAATTCCACCAGGATAAAACCCAGGTGAGTTTTTAAAACGGTAAGTTCTTCAACTCCCCACCCTGTTGCCCTCCTTTCTTTCTGCTTTAAGATGTAAAAGAAGCTGGTCTGTCCTTATGGATGCAAAGAGAAAATTAATCTATGTTCTGGCCAGCTCCTTGCCACCAGCAGGGTACCTGGCACTTAGCAAACATGAATAGATGTTTGAAGAATTAACGAATGGACTGGATATCCTGAAGCATCCTCTGGCTATTTAAAAAAGAAAAGAAAACTTTAAAATAATAGATAAAATTTTAAAGTATTTCAAAAAGCACGACTGAGATGGAAAGAAAGTAAGGAAGGTACCCAGGAGCCAGAACTGAGATGGAAGCCAGAATCCAAATAGGCCAGCAAGAGCTGGAAGCGAGGGCATCTTCTGCAGCTCGGTGACCCAGAACAGGAGCTTTCTCTGGTGTCATGAGGGAGAGGAGATGAGACTGCCTTGAATGCCAATGGCCCTCTACAAATTCCCTTTCATCTTAGTCCTTCCTTAGCTCTTCCTAATAATGAGTGACTTTTACTTAGCATTTCACTGGGTATGAGATCCTATGCTGATCATCCAGATACACACCATCTAACTAAGCTTTAAACAACCCTCTGAGGGAAAGGTCATATCCCCATTTTACAGATAAGGAACTGGAAGCTTATTTTGCTTGATGTCAGAGAATATATCTGTGCGATGTATAACCAGTCCAGAGGAGAGTCCAGTCATGTAAGTTTGGGTTGAAGTTGTAATCTAGTCCAAACTCCCTTGGACTCAAAGGCAATGAGATTTAGTCCCAAAATACAAAGAAAATTCTGTATTTAAAATAGGAGAGGAACTAGACATGAACAGTAGAGAACCAGACGTGACTTCCATTTCTGAATAAATGGAGTAGACTGTAGAAGATCAATCTTCCAGCAAAGAATAAGAAAAGCCAAGTAAATTATTTTAAATGTTTTTTAGTTGATACTCAGAGAGGAAGGAAGAAGAATAGAGAGATAGAAACATCAATGAAAGAGGAACATCATTGATCATCTGCCTCCTGCACGCCCCCTACTGAGGATCGAACCCACAACCCAAGCATGTGCCCTGATTGGGAATAGAACCAATGACCTTTTGGGTCCTGGGACAATGCTCAACCACTTAGCCACACCAGTGGGGCCAAATAAATTTTTTAAACATATTTTTTTTGATTGATTTCAGAGAGGAAGAGAAAGATAAAAACATCAGTGATGAGAGGGAATCATTAATCGGCTGCCTCCTACACTCACCCCTACTAGGACTTAGATTAGTTTAGTGGAAGACAACAGAATATATCTAGACTAAGGACAAAGAGAAAAATGGATGGGAGATATAGAAAAAAGTATATGAGACAAATAAGACACAAAGAAAGGGGATAATATATGTGTAATTGGAGACACAGGAAGAAAAAATTTCCAATGGTCTTAGGCTCTACAGCAGCCGTTCTCACAGTGGGTCGCGACCATCAGAAAACACAGATATTTACATTACGATTCACAACAGGAGCAAAATTACAGTTATGAAGTAGCAATGAAAATAATTTTATGGTTAGGGGTCACCACAACATGAGGAACTGTATTAAAGGGTCATGGCATTAGAAAGGTTGAGAACCACTGCTTTAATGGAACCACGTTAAGACTAAAAGGTGATTTTTTTTAACAGAAACAATGAAATTCAGAAGACAAGGTGCTGAAAGAAAATAACGGCCTATGTTGGATCAAATACTTACTGAAATTATCCTTCAAAACTAAAGGTCAAAGGACAAGTAATTCTGAGAGAATTCTCAGCCAGCAGAACTAAAAGAAACACTGACAAGAGTTCTTCAGATAGAAAGAAAAGTATTCCCAACAGAATGCAGAAAGGAGGTAAATAAAAGTGAATACTGACTGACAAAACAACAATAAAGATGTCTATGCCTGTGAGCTAGCAATTCCACTTCTAGAAATTCTCACGGACACATATGCTCCACTCTCCCCCAGACCCATTTTCTGCTGTTCTCTGCCCAGATCTGTGCCAGGAGAGCAACCACTCTGGTCAGTGTGGTCCCTTGCCATCTGGCCTCTGTGGTTGGGTTTGGACAATGGGAGTTATTGGCAGGGAACTTCAGAGCAAGAAGAGAGTGGTGGGTGTATTCTTTTCCCTGTCCCTGACCCTTCAATGGTGTGTTTCTGCAAATCTACAGCTCCTGCTAGGCGGCCTGCAGTGGCACCATTTCCCCTTTCCGGCCTGGGGCTGCTAACAACTTCCTGTTGTTCTCCATCCCGGGCACCTCAGCATCCACTGATGGTTCCTTAAACCTGCCCACACCTCTGCAAAGTAGTCCCCTTCACAAGTCTCCTCGTTCGAACCTTCTGAGTTCCAGAACTGCTTGCTTCCAGAACCCTCTCTGATGCAAATTCAGATTTCATTGATTTCATCAAAGAGTTGTTTGCAATAGCAAACACTGGAAACAGCCTACTATCCATCAGTTGGGAAACTAGATACATAAATGATGGTAACAGAACACCATTCCAAATTTTAAAAGAATAAATTGGCTTAATAGTGACTCAAAGGAAATATTTTCCAAGATGTATTAAGTTAAAAAAAAAAAAGCAAGGGAAATGTTTGTATCATAAATTTTCATTTATGCAACAGAAAGTGTTTATGCATATGTACAAATATTAATATCTCTGCAAGAACACATAAAAATGTGACCTTATTGATGGATACTATTGCCCTATTTGAAGTGTGTTTACACGGCGGATGTATTATTTTTTCAAAACCACCTTTTAATTGCTTGGCAAATCAGCTTCCTCTCCCCTTCTCACCTGGGTTCATTCTCAGAAATACACTGTCAGCCAAACCAGACCTCTCACGTAAGTAGTACTACTTGAAAGAATCTTGAATAAATCAAAGCAAGAGAGACAAACAGAGGTTCCGGATTTCAATGAGTTTTCCCAGATTTCTTGGTAACTTTCCTCTTTAGCAGTGGAGATAAGACTTGCAGAGTGATAAAGGTTCTGGAGGGGACAGAAGGACAGGAACCGACTATTTACATTCCTCTCCCCACCCAATTCTGCCTTCGAGTGAGTGTCACGTGCCTGTCACTAGCTGCTTCTGGTTTGGATAAATTTCTGGTCACCTCTGGTGAGGCTGCAGAAGAGACTAAGCTCCCTCCAGTACAGCTAAGGGGTTACCAAGTAGTGACCCCACCCAATAGCATCAAGAACAAAGCAGAGGGTTTCATGGTCATCTTTATCTAAGAAACAAACAACAGAAAAAACAGGTCCCTTCTGAGAAAGTGATATGTCTTTGTCTAATAAAGACTATAAGTCTCACACTGCCCTGTCCCCCTCTTTGTCTTGGCTGTCAGGAAGCTCAGACATGAATTGGCTTCCCACCTTGAAAATGTTAGCGCAGATTTTGTGCCAGGCACATCTGTATACTAATTCTCTGTGCTTTGTCATCCTAGTCGATTCTCCTTTCCCTTTAGATTTCATTTCTGTGTGTGTGTTTTTATTGATTTCAGAGAGGAAGAGAGAGAGAGAGAGAGAGAGAGAGAGAGAGAGAGAGAGAGAGAGAGAGAGAGAGAGAGAAACATTAATGATGAAAGAGAATCATGGATCGGGTGCCTCCTGCCCACCCACTACTGGGGACCGAGCACGCAACCCAGGCATGCACCCTAACCAGGAATTGAACTGGTTAGGTTCATAAGTCAATGCTCAACCACTGAGCCATGCATGCTGGTCATATTTCTGTTCTTTTTAAATCATTCTGTAGTGTATATATCTAAAAGAATGTGCCAAGAATTAGGAAGGCAAGTCCCAGAAAGATCCTCTAAAAGTGTTCCGAGCCTCCATAATGGTGTCAAAGCAGCTCCTCTGAAGGCCTCTGAATGCCTGACTCTGGAATATTTATTAAAATTAAAAAATCTGTTTCATTAACTTATGGCCACCCCTCGCAAATATTTAGCGGACATGAGAAGACCTTTGAGTTCATTGAATTATTAAAGCAATAAGCAAAGATGGCAGGCCGCCAGAGACCCAGTCACTTCGCTGGTGTCCTCTGAATGCCAATATATTAATATGCCCGTAGATCTATTTATAATTGAGGAAGACCAGAGCGCCTGTGCGAGGCGTGCTTCGAGAGGAAGAGCAGAGCCAAATCCATTTATCGGGATTGATTTGTCTGACCCCGGGCTACACCCATGGTTGGCGTGTTTTCACACGTGAAGTAATCGATCCTGATAAAGCTGTGTTTGAGGCATTCCCATTGGCAGGCTTTATTTTCACATCTCCTCCAGTTAAAAAGAAGGACATGTAATTGGAGCAACACTCTCATGTACTGAAACCTGTAATTAGTGCCAGGGATCTTAAGTAACGAATGACTGTCCTTCGTGAAGGGACCTCATACCTTCGAGTGTTCATTTAACTTCCATGACCCGCCATAAGCCCGTGTGTGGCGTTTGGTTGTAAACTATGTGGGAAGTAATAGCAAGCCATGTAACTATGGGAGGAAAGAGACTATGATGAGCCTTCAAATCCATAAACCCTTCTGACTCACCTCCTAATTTTAAGAACCGCTATTTATTGTGTGCTGTGTGCCAGGAACGATGTTAAGAGTTTTGTGCTTATGGCTTCATTAACTCTCCCTAACAACCCAAAGATGGTTGTTGTTTTTAAAAAACATATGTTATTAATTTTCCACAGAGAGGAAGGAAGAGGGATAGAGAGCTAGAAACATCAATGAGAGAGAAACGTCAACTAGCTGCCTCCTGCACAACCCCTACTGGGGATGTGCCCACAATCAAGGTACATGCCCTTGACCAGAATCGAACTTGCAACCTTTCAGTCCGCAGGCTGACACTCTATCTACTGAGCCAAACTGGTTTCAGACAAAGATTGTTTTGTTTTATCCCCAGTTTGACAGGAGGAAACTGAGGCGCAGAGAGATCAAGCAATATGGTCAAGGTCAGTGACTCTGAGGCCAGGCAGTCTGCCTGCCAAGCCCAGGCGCTCTACATGGGGGTCTGCCCTTCTCTTTCTCAGGGACTCTCGTCTCTCCCTCAGCCCTAGCCATCACCCCCTCCTCCACTCCTCCTGCACCAATTGCTCCCGGAGCTTTTCCCTGTGTCCATCTTGACTGACATCTCAAGACACTTTCACCTCAACGCAGCCCCAAATGGACACAGCCCCTTGGCCTCCTCTTTGTCCCATGCACATGGCATCATAGCTTACAATCCTCCTCACCCACCCCGAAACCTGGAGGGGCTCTGCTGTCTCCTCCCCACCTCCGGTGATCTTATGTCACACTCACTCTCTCTCTATTCTTACAACATTATTCCCTCCACCCTCCCGTCCTCCCCGGCAGTCTCTGTCTACGACCCTGGCAATGGCCTGCCAGGAGCTTGCCCCAGCTCTGGGTCCCCACTCCATCTCGGCCTTCATCCGTTTGCCTGGTTCGTTTTTCCCAAAAGGAACTGGATGGGTGAGCGCACTAAAGCCCATCTGGAAATGCATGCACTACTCCAATGCCCAGGACTTCCTGGCTTTCCCAAAGCACCTCGTTCGCTCTCCTTGTGTGAAGAAGTCTGGTGCCATCCTGAGGCCGCCTTGCTAATGAGATCCCGAGCGCCTTCCCCTGCCCAGAAAGAGTCCATGTGTCTTCACTGTGTGCAGAGGTGAGGAGAAGCCCACTCCGGCTTTCGAGGTCCTTCCCCAGCTGGGTCCCCACCAGCCTCTCTGATGTCTTCTCCACTTACCTCCTGCTCAAAGTCCTTCCTACATTTTAAATTTTAAAAAAAAAAAAAAAGCGGGGAGAGAGGAGGGAAGTCAAGAGACATTAAGTGTGAAGGCTGTTATTTTCTCCCAACACAAGGACATTCTCAGCCGAAATTCAGTACTACGTTGCCTCCTAGTGAAGAAAAACATCTCACAGGCTCCTCTCTCTTGCTTTATAAGCAAGTTAAAAACCAGATGCTTCAGCTGTTTCTCTAGTTCCCCTTGTTTTGTTTGGTTTTGTTTTGTTTTTTCCAGAGTGAGTCCTTATTCAGGCCAGGAAGTGAGACATCGCCACGTTCTTTTTAAGAGAAAATGCGCAAAAGCCCTCCCCCAGGAGCCCCCGGTGGAAGACTCCAGGGCGTGTATGATGTCACCGCAAAGCTGGTCCTCAGTGGGGCTCTGGCAAGTGGGAGGTGAACAAAGCTGCAAGCTCTG
The DNA here is from genome assembly GCA_004026805.1 of Lasiurus borealis. Classification (NCBI taxonomy): domain Eukaryota; kingdom Metazoa; phylum Chordata; class Mammalia; order Chiroptera; family Vespertilionidae; genus Lasiurus; species Lasiurus borealis. The sequence goes on along the minus strand of PVJN01003425.1, from coordinate 67,648 downwards.
GGGTGTAGATTCCCAGGCAAGACTGTGTTTCTTCTTCACTGCAGGGAAACATTACTCCTTAACTTTCCAAATGGGTAGGACTTCCTCTAACTCCTTTTGTCCCCTGAGTAGAGATGTCAGAGGGAGTAACTGCACACCGTGCTCAGCCAAAGCCGGCGCGCCAGCCGTCCTAAATCGGGCAGCGCTGCCTTCCTCAGTGCCTGAATCACCTGCTTCATACGCTGCTGAGCATTGGGCAAAACGTCCTCTATGATGGTCTTCTTGTTGTTATTGATAATAATAATAATAATAGCCACGGATCTCATCCCACTTAATTCCCTGGAAGCCCAAGGAGAACCATTATAACCCCATGTTACAGCTGAGGGAACGGAGGCCTCAGATCGGAGGTGGGAGGCAGCGGCTGAGTGCAGAGCTGGGGAGGTCTGGCTCTGGGCCTTGCATCTCTAAGTGCTCTTCTTGAAGGGACAGCTGTTTCTTTTTAACTCTTAAGATTTTAAGAGGAAGCACCTTCTATTTTCATAAATTAATATATTGTTGTTCATCTCCAGGACCCACGCCAGGACACGGCTTGTTAAAGGATTAAACTAGGGTTCCTCTTGATTGTGTCCCAAATATCTTAAATTCTGCCTGATTCAGAGTCCATACCAGAGTCTGATATCATCCCTCTTTGCCAATGTTGATGTAAAATGCCTGCTATGGACTGAATTATGTTCCTCTAAAACGTATATGCTAATGTTCTAACCTTGGTGTGTCTGTATTTGGAGTAAAGAAGTGATTAAGGTCAAGTGGGATCATAAGAAGCCCTGATCCAGTAGGATTAATGTCCCTATAAGAAGAAACCTCAGCCCAGCCGGCATGGCTCAGTGGTTGAGCATCAGCCTATGAACCAGGAGATCATGGTTCAATTACCCGTCAGGGCACATGCCCAGGTTGCAGGCTCCATCCCCAGTGTAGGATGTGCAGGAGGCAGCCAATCAATGATTCTCTCTCATCATTGATGTTTCTCTCTCTCTCTCTTCCTTTCCTTTCCTCTCTGAAATCAATAAAATTTTTTTTAAAAAAGATATTAGAGAGTTCATGTTCAGTGTGTGTGTGTATGTGTGTCCCTCTCCCTCTGCCATTTGAGGTCACAGTGAAAAGCAAGACAGAGTTCTCATCAGGAACTGAATCAGCAGGCACCTTGATCTTGGACTTCCCAGTCTCCAGAACTATCTTATATAATAAAAGGGAATATGCAAATTGACCCTAAAGGGAACGATCAGAAGGACCGCTGGACCAGTCACTATGAGGCACGCTGACATTTTTTGGTTCCTTTCTCTGGCCAACAGGTTCCAATCACCTGATGGCAAATGAGGAACTGGCGGTGGTGGGAGGGGATGCAGGCAGCACCAGGCCAAGGCCCCTGCCCCGATGGTCACCCCACACACAGAGGGCGACCTGTGGTGGTGCAGGGCTGGCAAGTGGGCGGTAACAGCTGACTTCTCAGTCCTTTCCCCCTGCTGTCAGGCACTGATCACCCTATGGTGAAAGGAGAACCAGAGATGGGGAGGTGGGGGGAAAGGGGGCCGGCTGTGGGCAGCCGGGGAAGATGGCCCTGATCGCAGGTCAGGCCTAGGGACCATACCCGCACACACATTTTGTGCGCTGGGCCTCTAGTAAGAAATAAGTGTCTGCTGTTTAGCCACCCAGTCTACTGTAAACATCAGGGCAGCCCGAGCAGACTAAGACAATACCCCAACACTTTTTCTCAGCTCTTCGTCTTAAAACGCCATGTCCCAATCCCGAGCTGTGAGCTCAGCACTGTTACAGCAAAGGCCTTCTGAGTCACTCTTAGATGTAGGCACAGAAACCACCATTTACACCACACAGACTCAGCATCAATCTAGTTCATTGGTCTTTGTTCATTCAACTGCCTCTTCATGCTCAATGGGTGTTTAAGATTTTTTTCATTCACTCATCGTCCTCTTCTTCCTCTGAGATGGGTAATGGTGTTGAGCTATTTTTGTTTTGGGAATGGATTTCTATTGTCTTCCAGCTGTAATGTTTGCTTAACCTAGAAATGCTAACTTTTAAAAGAATTAGTATTGTTGTTTGTTTGCAATGCTTGTGAAATGTTATTTCACAACAGCTATATTTTTCTTTTAAACATTATTTTTGCATAGTGCAGAGGATTAAATAGTGCCCCCCAAATTCAGATTTTTAAAATGAGATTAAAATATTGCAAAGCTTCCAGAAGGCATAGTCGTTCATATTTTAAATTTAAATAATAATTGCTGGCCCCAATCAAACGGGGCATGAGGCAGAGTGAAGACAGGAATAAGCAATGTTTTCGGTTCCTGAGGACAGACCATGTGTCACTCTGAGCCCAGCACAGCGTCCACAGAGCACAGGCTGGGGTGTGGGGGGGGAGGGGAGTGGGGGGGTTTCCTTAATGAATGTTTGGTGGGTGAGACGAGGTGGTGCAGGGGGGGTCCAAGGTCCAGGGTCTGTTAGCACTGACCACTGGCTGCCCCATAGCATCATGCTCCCCTCCAGCCTCTCCATCTGATTGGCCCAGTGCCCCACCATAGACAACTGGGTGTGTCTCACCCATGATCCCACCCACTCCCTCCCTGGACAGATGGGGAAAGGTTGTTAAAAGAATCTGAGGGCCGAAACCGGTTTGGATCAATGGATAGAGCGTCAGCCTGTGGACTGAAAGGTTCCAGGTTCGATTCCGCTCAAGGGCACATACCTTGATTAAGGGCACATATCTTGGTTGCTGGCACATCCCCAGTAGGAGGTGTGCAGGAGGCAGCTTTGATCCTCATTTGTAACTTGGGGATAATAAAAACAACACTGATGTAAAACAATTGTTTTAAAGATTACGTGAGATCATCTATGTAAAATACTTAGAATACGGTGCACAGAAGCTCTTAAACATCTCTATTATTTTTTTCATTTCCCCCACATTTAAATAGCCACACTAAGAAAAGAGGAAAATGCTAATTGACCATACCTCTGCTACACCCACAGCCAATCAGGAGTGATAATGCAAATTAACTCTGCAAAGATGTCGGGTACATTTACATACACAGGTGGTGCAGGCAGCACCCTATGCTGGTGGTGGGATCCAAGTGGCAGTCGGGGACCTGGTCAGTGGCAAGGGCAGCGCCCGGAGCCGCCTGACCAGGTCCGGGCCACTCTGTGATCACAGGGCGAAGAGGCCGGGCCACCGGACAATGGCAGTGAGAACAGGCCAGGCCGAGCTGCCCTGTGATCATGGGGCGAAGAGGCCAGAGGGAGTGCAATTGTGGGGTGGAGAGGCCAGGGGGAGTGCAATTGTGGGGTGGAGAGGCCAGACTGAGCTTGGCCAAGCCACCCCCGCAATCCCAGGGGAAGAAGCTGCTCCGCTGACCAGCCTGCACTAGGGAGCTGTTGGGGGCGTGGTGTGGAGCCCAGGGCCTCTAGCCTGCAGCCATGGGAAGTCTCCCTCTCCCCAGAGTGAGGAGCACCAGCCCAGGTCAACCCAGCGGCCTGGTTCTGACTGTGGGGTGAGTTCCTGCAGGCTGGGGTTTGATCCTCACACATCGGCAGCAGGAGACCAGTGCCTTTGTTATTGCTGTGTGTCCGGGTTTTAATTGGACAAATGTCTGGCAGTCCCGGTCACCAGCTTAGCAAAACCTTTTAGGAGGGGAATTCTGTCTGGGTTTCCTCAAATTCCCTCAGGCCCTACTCACCTCTCTGTAAAGGCACAGCACAAGTGAGGCCCCTTAAATAAAAATCAGAGTCTCCAGCAATGGGGGCCTCTCTCATCACAGTCATTGGGACTGGATGGCATTTGAGTATTTATCTAGGCACCATGACAGAGAAACACAAGCTCAAGTCATGATCTCTGCCCTTAAAAAATTCACAATCTTGTTAGAGCAAATGGATGCTAAAAGCGCAGTAATAACATCAGAATGCAAGGCAACAATAGAGAGAGGAACAGAGGCAATTGCTAGGATGATTTTCCAATAATTAGTACAAAGAGTATGTGCTATGAATTAAATAAAAAAAATATGTGGAAGTAGCTGCTTCATGAGTATGGCATCTCTTCCTATTTTAAAGGAAGCTGAGTTCCATGTGAACTGTGTACTATGCTATGATATCTGAGGCTCAGGACAAGGGAGGCCCTAAGTGTACTATGCTTTGATATTTGAGTCATTCTTTATGGTTCAATGTAATTTAGTTCTGTACGCCTCAGTTGTATAATAGTTAAATTACTAGAATAATACATCTTGCTATAAAATATTACCAGAAGATCAAATGATCAGGTGACATTTATTGTTATTTTCTATAAATGAACACAATCTCTGATATGCTAAAGTGATAGGTATTATAGAAATATTCAGATAGAGAGACCTACAGGCTTGATTACTACCACAACCCAAATTTATTTCTTAAAAAAATAAATAAATAGGGAGCCAGCTAGAAATTGAACCAAATACAAGCCCTTGAAGGGCAAATGTAAATTGGATAAGCTTTGCTATTACAAGAGCAAGAAGAAAAATTTCAGATGCAAGAATGAAAACCACATCGCATCCACTCTAGGTAGCTGTTAAAGAGAAAGAATGGTATACTATGAAAATACTTAATACAGACTGTGAAGACATTTGTTCAAAGAGGATTTCCTAGAGGAGGTGGTATTTCAGTTATTTTTTTTAAATGTGAAGAGGTTAGCTAGATAAGAAAAAGGTGTAGGGGCCCCAAATTGCAGAGGGTACAGACTGGGCTGAGGAAACCCCAGCTTCCATGCATAAATTTTGTGCACCGGGCCTCTAGAATATAAATATAAATACTAATATATACATATGAGTTTCCAAGTCACAGCATTACAAATGGAAGAAATGAAAAAGTCAAATAGTCCAGGGCTAAAAATATCCAAATGCCTGCAGGGCCCAGATTGAAGCCAACTTGAGGGATGGGGGATGGGGAGGCAGGCGACCTTGCTAGAAGGACAGCTGCTATTCAGGGTGAAGCATATTTCCCTTCCGCTTCTTCACCGGGACATCCTCAGCTCATTCTTGAGACCTAAGCTTAGGGGCTCCCTCCCCCAGGAAGCCTTCCTGGCCCCCACCCAAGTGATTCCGCCCTGAGTGTGCCACCGTGCTGGCACTTGGGGCACAGGACCATACCTACCTGCTTGCTTGGGCATCTCCCTGCCAGACATGGGGCCAGGGCCTAGGTTTCATGGATCTATTAGCATTTCCGGTGCCTGGCACATAGAAGACCCCCAATCCATGTTTGATTCCTTCAGTGTTTATTGAGCACATGTGTCTGGCACATGCTCACCACAGTTAAACAAAAAGTCCAGCTCCGCCGAAACTGGTTTGGTTCAGTGGATAGAACGTTGGCCTGTGGACTGAAAGGTCCCAGGTTCGATTCCAGTCAAGGGCATGTACCTTGGTTGCGGGCACATCCCCAGTAGGGGGTGTGCAGGAGGCGGCTGATCGATATCTCTCATCGATGTTTCTAACTTTCTATCTCCATCCCTTTCTGCAAAAAATTAATAAAATATATATATATAAAAAAAAAAAATCCAGCATCTCGCCATTGTGAAGCCAGGAGACAGACAACCACAAACTTAAATGAGTGTATTGTATTGCAAGTGGAGTCACAGCAAGTGCCAAGAAGAGAAGCTAAAGCAGCTGGCAGGGATGGGGAGTGTGCCGGGAGGGCCGACGGCTGTTTCTCACACAAGCACAGAGGCTCGTACCCAGGAGGTAACTCAGCATGGATTGACTGACGGGATAAAAGAAAGAATGAATCGATGAATGAATGACTCGCTCCCCACACAGAATACAGCTCCCTGTGGTGTGTGATTTGTACCTGGCCTGTGGTGAATCCCAAGTGGCCACATGTTGCAGCTATTATTTTTTTTAATTGTGGTAAAATACAGATAAAACGCACCGTACATCAGCATGGAAAATTTCCCCAGGGTGTTGGGAGAATTAAATGGATTACTATTGAAAAAGCACTCAGGGTCTGGCGCACCGGAGTGTTTGCTAAAAACGCTGTGGACAGAGGAGCTAGAGTACAGGGGCCAGTGGTCAGGGAAGCCAGGGTGGGACATGGATGGGGCTTCCAAGAGGAGAAGCCAGCCAGCCTTCGCCCTCTCCCTCTTCATTTCTGCAAAATCCCCTTCCCAGTAACTGCGGCAGTTTAGCGCTGTTCCCACTGCAGCTACTAGAGGGAGCCACTTCCTGCTGCGGCTCCCTTTCTCCCTCTCCCTCTCCACCTGACACAGCTGCTTTGGAAAACACCCATCCTTCTTCAGCCAGTAACTTGGATCCTTCTAAAACATGGTTCACCCAGACACCGAGTCTGGGTCACACAAATTGGAGCCAAAGTTTACAAAGTTTAAGGACCCACCTTGCCCAGAGGCCACACTGAGCCAATCCACTTGGGCAATTAAGAGGGTCCGGGCAGGTTAGGCCGAAGGTCCTGTGCCCTTTCTCCTCACTGTCCGGGGCCTGACCCCTCCTCTGGGAGGAGCAGACTGATTGTGGGTACCAGAGAGGGGTCACCATCCTGACCTCCTCCCCATCTCTTCCTCCTCCCCCAGCCCCTCCCTGGGGCCAGAGGCTGAGTATGGGCCTGGGGCCACGTGGTTATTTCCTTCCAGGGGAGCAGAGAGGCCAAGAGGCCACCCCCAGATGGTCAGGGGCCCAGGCTCCACACCGAGGACCTGGGCCTGCTGCTCTGAGATGACTTCCCCCCGAGATCTTCCTGCCGTGAGCGCCACAGGGAGCCAGCCGCCCAGTGAGACACGTGGAGACACACACAGCCTCCAGGCACAGCCCCGGTCCAGCCCAGTTGGCAGCCGCCTCTGCTGACGACCTGTCACTGACCCTGCTGCTGGTTGGGTCGTGTGAGACTGACGTTGTAAAGGGCTGCTCATCCTCTTTCACTGGGTCTGTGCGGCTCCGTGAGAAGAAGAGAAAGAAACAGGGGAAAGAGGATACATGAAGATGTGGAGAGAAGGAGGGAAGAGGTGGGGAGGAGAGAGGGAGAGAGAAAGAGGGGAGAGGGAGGGGGAGAGGAGTCCTGGAGGGTCACTTGCTATGCCATTCCCTTTCGTGCAGCAATGTTCAAGTCTCATATATTTCATGAATTCCATTCTGGGGCTCTGGGGCTCAATAGTTCAAGTCACCCCTTAGTTCCCTTCCTGTGCATGTCCAACCTGCTCTGACCCTGCCCGGCTCTGTGGGGGGGCGGAGGGGGGGGCACTGGCTCTCCCCCACCTCCCTCCCTCGGAGGGAGTCCTGCGTTCACCTCAGGATGTTTTCAGAAGCACCAGGCACTCGGGTGCGCTAAGAGCCGCCACTTATTTCTCTCATGGCTGGAGTGACTCCGGCCCACAGGAAGGGAAGGAAAACAGTGGCAGTGCGGTCCGTCCCCGTCCGCACGGAGCTCTTCACCCCGGGCACCGGGAAGCGAGGACGGAAGCCAGGCTTTCCTGTCAGTCCCGCCCCGAGGCCGATTGCCCCACGGCCCTCAGCTTATCTACGCTGGGGTGCAGGCGGGGAAGGATGGGGCGGCTAGGGAGAGGGGGAAGGATCTTTGGGGGTGCTGCTGCCTTTGCCAAAAGCAAAAACCAATGCAGGGCTTCAAGAAGGTCATGATAGCCAGGACCGGTTTGGCTCAGTGGATAGAGCTGCAGCCTGAAGGGTCCCGGGTTCGATTCCAGTGGGGGGCATGCAGGAGGCAGCTGATCGATGTTTCTCTATTTCTCTCCTTCCTCTCTGTAAAAATCAATAATATATATATATATATATATATATATATATATATATATTTAAATGACATGATAACGGAGACAGTTTGGCTCAGTGGGTAGAGCATCGGCCTTTGGACTGAAGGGTCCCACGTTCAATTCTGGTCAAGGGCATGTACCTTGGTTGCGGGCACATCCCCAGTGGGGGGTGTGCAGGAGGCAGCTGAGCGATGTCTCTCTCATCAGTGCTTCTAACTCTCTATGCCTCTCCCTTCCTCTCTGTGAAAAATCAATAAAATATATTAAAAATAAATAAATAAATAAATTAATTAATTAATTAATTTAAAATGTCACGATAGGAGCAGAGAGCAATGCGGCTTGAGTTACTTCCGAAGTCCACACCCAGCAGGCGGTTAGGAACTAGACTCAGGTTGGCCCTGGGTCCTGACAAGAAGCCAAATCACCTGTCACTCTCCTCGGTCAGGACCCGCCCATACGGCATGCCACTTCCTGGGCTCCCCTGGGCCTGGTGGCAGTGCCCCGGGGAAGGAAGGACAGCGCTGGCCCGGGGCTGCTGGAAGGGGCCAGTCTGTCCTGGTCTCGCAGGCCCTCCCACTGAGCTCCAGGAGGGCGCCTCTGCCAAGGGTGCCCCCCCGCCTGGCCCCCACACGGAGGGGCTGCTCTGTGAGAGGCCGGGCAGGCGATGTCCAGCAGGCAGGGGAGCCCCGTCCTGCAGAGCTTACCTTCCAGCGGGGCAGCCAGCGATTTTCAGGCAAACAAATACAGTGGCACCTCGAGATACGAGTGCCCTAACATACGAGATTTTTGAGATACGAGCTGTGAAGCGAGTGATTTTTGCTTTGAAATACGAGCAACATTTGAGATAGGAGTCATCGCGCGGATCGGCCGGCTGCACATGACCCACCAGTTTACTGAGACTCGAGCGTCTCACAGACCGGCCGGTCTGTGTGGCTGGAGCCAGACTGTCTAACGCCGAGGCTTTATGCCCAATGGCTGCTGCCACAGGACACACGCAGACCCGTGACCTTCAACCCCAACCCTAGCCCAGCTGTGTGTTGACATCCAGAAGTCTCCGGCGAAAGGACATCTGTGCAGTGCATATGGCGTGGTCTGCGACACGCCGGAGGACCTGGGACAGCACACAGCACCTGAGCATGCTAACACAGCACGACGCAAATACAGCCACGTTTCTGCAGCAAAACAAGGGGCTCAGAATAGCCTCAGTGCAGTGAGGTTTTGCTACCAAACCGGGTCACATTTTGATGCCAAATTTGTTACCAAAATGCAGTGGTACCTCGAGATACGAGTGCCCTAACATACGAGATTTTTGAGATACGAGTTATTTTTGCTTTGAAATACGAGCAACATTTGAGATAGGAGTAATCTCGCAGATCGGCCGGCTGCACACGATCCACCAGTTTACCGCGACTCCAGCGTCTCATAGTTTCCCACGCCTCAAGGTTACGGAACGAATTAAACTCGTATCTCGAGGTACCACTATAAACAACACACCGCGTGGCATTTACAGAACCGTTAGGATTTCCACTAAAAGCCTGGGGGGCACATGTTACAGCTTCTGGAAGTGACAGCTCTGAAGACAGGGGCCGAATAGCCAGCTGGTCACCGCGTCCACAGCTGGGCACGGCCCAGACACGAGATTCGCAGCCACGGGCCTGGTGCCGGGGCACACACTGCTCCTGGGTGAGGGAGGGAGCCGCAGCAGCTGGAGACAGCCGACGACACGGGGAAAGCAGTGCCTGAGTCCCAGTCCACGTCCAGGTCAGAAAAGGTGCCGCAGAAGCCCCGCTTCAGCAAATAAGCCCCCCGACACGCATCTTCCTCTCAGCTCTCACGCTGCCTGTGCTGGACGGGACTGGCTTGGAGAATGTGGCCAGAGGCAGAGAAGTTAAAGGTGGAGAAGACAGAAAAGCAACCTCCTTCAATTTCTCTTTTTAAATCACCCTAGTACAGTGGTACCTCGAGATACGAGTTTAATTCGTTCCATAACCTTGAGGCGTGGGAAACTATGAGACGCTCGAGTCTCAGTAAACTGGTGGGTCGTGTGCAGCCGGCTGATCTGCGCAATGACTCCTATCTCAACTGTTGCTCGTATTTCAAAGCAAAAATCGCTCGCTCGACAGCTCGTATCTCAAAACTCTCGTATGTTAGGGCACTCGTATCTTGAGGTACCACTGTATTCTTCCTCTGTTTCAAGTCTTCTAGGGTGTCCCACCTCATCCTATATAGGAAAAGGCTAATATGCAAATCAACCGAACGGCAGAATGACCAATTGCTATGATGAGCAGTGACCACCAGGGGGCAGACACTCCCCACAGGGGGAGCACCACTCAGCCAGAAGCCCTGAGCCGGCTCACGGCTGGAGCACAGCGGCAGGAGCCTCTCCCGCCTCCACGGCAGCGCTAAGGATGTCCGACTGCCGGCTTAAGCCCGCTCCCCTACGCTGTCAGTTGGACATCCCCCGAGGGTACCCGGAGTGTGAGAAGGTGCAGGCAGGGGAACCCCCAAGTGCACAAATTTTGTGCGCCGGGCCTCTAGGTTAGGATAAAACCCACGGGACTTTCAAAGGCCCTATGATCTAGTTCTCCTCAGGGGGCTTGTTCTCTGCCCCCACCCCTGCCGACACCTGTTATAGCAGCGGTTCTCAACCTTCCTAAGGCCGCGACCCTTTAATACAGTTCCTCATGCTGTGGTGACCCCCAAACATAATTATTTTCGTTGCTACTTCATAACTGTAATTTTGCTACTGTTATGAATCATAATGTAAATATCTGTTTTCCGATGGTCTTAGGTGACCCCTGTGAAAGTGTCATTCGACCCCCAAAGGGGTCACAACCCACAGGTTGAGAACCACTGTGTTATAGTAATAATAATGATAAAATATAAATATAAAATAAGAATTGGGTGTGACATATTAGAGAGTGGAATGAAGTGTAAATGCCCTTAAAAGAGATGTGCATGTAAGAGACAGATACAGAAGTTTGTACCCCACATGTAAGACCAGATAGCAGGACTCCTGGGACCCGCTGATAAAACACACAGAAGACGCACGCCTGCTTGAGCACATAAAAGGGAGCAAACTCTGAGGGAGATTAGAGCCGCTTGTCTGCTCCTCCACAGACGGTCACTCTCCGCTCCCCTCCTGCATCCTGCCCGAGCTCTGCCGTGGACCGTGAGTCCAAACCGTGAGCCACAATCCAAGGCCTCTATGAGACGCAGCTGCAACGTCAATGTCCAGTGTGTGTGTCTGTCAGCGCGGATCTCCGGGCGGCCTGCCGAGGTCTGGACACCACCAGGACTCTGGTAAATAAACTGCGTGTGATTTGTGCATTGCATGTCTGCCTCCTGTGTCATTTATGCTCGGCCAATATTTAATAAGTGCCTTGAGTCATCCGTATAAGTCCATTCTATTGGCAGAGGATACTCTTGGCCACCTGTGCTTGTGTCTCTAAAGGAAATTTTGGGACAACACCTCAGTGCCCAGTCGAACCCATGCAGGAGGCTATCAGTAGATGTCTGTCTCTCTGAGTTGGATATTTTTCTCTCTCCTTTTCCCTCCCATTCTCTCTCTCTAAATATCAAAAAATAAAAAATAATAAAATAATAAAAAAGCAAGAGAAGTAATATAGGTCTCATGTTTCTTCAAGAGCTGCTAGTCTGAAATTAAAGCTGCAGCCACAATAGGTTTACCCAAATGCCATAGTGACCAGGCTGATACCCAAGCAAACGCAGGCGCCCTCCAGTGGTCAGATGGGCTTCTACACTGGCCACTTCCCTGGCTTAGAGCCTCTGCCTCCTGCGTTTGCAGCAAGCCAGCCAGGAACTGAAACGTGGTCCTTGGCTCTCCAGAGTCTATTGTACGTCACTCTTACTGCTCCCTCCACTGCCCCTGGCCTCTGGCCCTCTCGTCCTATCCTCTGCCAGGCTGCCCTCTCAGAGACTTGCACGACCAAATACGTCAAGTCCAAATGTTAATTACAACTTACATCTGTCCAGCAACAGAAGGTTCACAGTGTGCTTTTGCATAAGTTACCTAATTGAATCTATCCTTGTGGGATGGATGTACCCATTTGATAGGCGAGCGAGTTGTGTGGCCAAAGGAAAAGGGAGTTAAGATCACACAGTTAGACACAGCACAGGGAGCGTGCACATCCACACCGCAGCAGACTCAGAGGGTGGGACTGTCTGGTTGCTGTGAAAAACAGAGCAGCAGAGTGTTGAGTTTCATTGTTTTTATGAGCATCGCCGGGTGAAAAAGGCACTCAGTGAAGAGGAGGAGCCTGCCTCTAACCAGGAGCCCCTCAGGTAACAGCACAGCCAGCCATTCCAAGCCAAAGTTTGACAACTGCAGCTAGACCCACTCCTGTGGGGTCAGCCCCACCAAAACCACTCGCATGCTGCCTTGATCACGGGTTCAAAGACGAATCAGGAATGGCCGTTTCCAGGCTCCCGTATGAAATGAAAATCTGGGGCCGCTTATTGAGAATTTTAAGACAGGACAGCCGTGTGTGAGAGTGCACCCAGGAAGGACCCACAGGCAGACCACGAATGAAAACCGAAGTCTGAACGCAGCCGGCAGCAACCTTCCCGGGAAACCTACTCCTGGGGCAGGAGCGGCTGCTTTAGTCGCTCTGATGGAGAATCGAGCCACCATCCTCGGGGGACCGTCCCGCCACCTCTGTCACAGCAGGCCTCAGAAGGCCTGGACTTGACCAATAACTGACAGCGTCCCTAGTTCCTGCTCCTGCTTCCAGCTCGGGACCCACCCGAGGGAGCCCAGTGTCGCTCCTATGCCATCAGAGGGGCCGCCCGCCTGGCTCGCCCGCCTCCAGCTGCCCGGGCTGCGTCTTACCGGCATTGTTGAGCTGATGTGCAGATCTGCTCCTTCGACTTCCATTTCTCGGGTGGAAGCTGCTCCAGCCCGAGACTGTGCCACCCCATGAGGGCCCTCTGGCTGGTTGCAGAGGCAGACGGGGTAATCGGCAGGTGACGCTCTGCGCTATTGTGTGAGAATGCCATGTGACTCGTTTTCTCCACAGTTACCACCGTTCCGAGCCCACCGGGAACAGGCCACGCGTGCTAACCCCCCCTGGGTTCCAGGGAGTCTCGCAGTCTTTCCTGCAGCGCTCGCCACGGGAGCATCCTGCTGTGAACTGCAAGTCTGCCCTCTGCTGGGCCCGGGCATCTGTCTCAAGGTCATTTCTTTGCCCTCTCCCAGCCCACCTTGCTTTCAGTCTCCAGCGGGAGCTTTCACTCCATGGAAGGCTTCAGGCCCGTATGCTGTCACATCCTCTTCACGAACTGGACCGGGGAACGCCCACAGCCCCCTCACAGCGGGCAGCTCCCCCTGGAGCCTCCTGGGCTAGACTCCCGAGTCCAGTAATTACCGGCTGTGGTTGTTCCTTGTGATGACGCCCCTATCCCAGTGGTCGGCAAACTCACCCATCAAACCGCGGCTTATGAGTCGCATATGGCTCGTGAGCCGCAGTTTGCTGACCACTGTCCTGGGGCAAGAGCTCGGTGCTGTCCTGAGGTGACCGGGCCACACGAGGCCTGGCCGGGAGGCGATGGCGCGTGCCACTGGCTGTGGAGTGCCGTCTTGGACAAACCCATGCTAACCCCCGAGGGTCAAAGGTAGGGGTGCAGGGCCCAGTGGCCCCACATGCCACTCCCACGCGTGCAGAAAAAGTGTGGCTGCTGAGGGCAGCTGAGTGAAGGAGCTCTGTGAAGAATGAAGCTCATCACGTGCCTCTGTCCATGCCCCCCCGATATTAAGGTGGTCACGTCACTGCAGGAGGACTGCTGGGGAGCATGGCCATGGGCACGGAGGGAGGGCAGGGCAGTGGAATGACGAATGCCCCCAAAGAGGCAGTGTGCATAGTGGTGGTCCTGCACCAGGCTGCCCAGCTGCCCATCTCCAGTCCTACCCTTGCTGTCCGTGGACAAGTGAGGAAATTGCCCTGTGCCTCAGTTTCTTCACCTGTGAAATGGGGAGGGTGCTAATAATAGCACTTCCCTTATAGGATCGTGGCGAGGCCTAGATGCGTGAACAGTGGGATGTGCTTGCAATGGTGCCTGCCTCCTATGAGGAGGTACTGCGCTCTGAGGCCAGACTGTCTACTGGGAATCTGTTCTGTTCAGATGACCCTGAGATACACACACACACACACACACACACACACACATACATACATACACACACACACACACACACACATACATACATACACACACACACACACACACACACACACACACACACACACACACACACACATACACACACACACACACACACACACACACACACACATACATACATACACACACACACATACACACACACACACACACACATACACACACACACACATACACACACACACACACACACATACACACATATACATACATACATACACATACGCCCACCGTGGTATTATAAACTCAAGGCTACAGCATAATCGTTTCTGACTTGAAACTATTGATATTCAAATGCTCTGACTAAAGAATGTTTTAGCATTTTGCTGAGTGTAACATTTTTATTTTGGAAGAAAATCAAGAACAAAATGACAAAACAACAACAAAAAAAGCCGGAAGCCAGAGAATTAGAAAGACTATTATTGTCGTGGTCTTTATTACGTCTGGCACAAAAATAAATGCCATGCAAAGTTCTATAACAGAACACCATTTATGCTAGAGAAGAGCAGCACAGAACAGCGTAGTAAGCGCTACTCTTCACTGGGCATATCATCTACGCCAACCACAGTGCCCTGCAACCCTCCTCCACATGGCCCTCAAACCCTGAGGCAGGGACTTCGTGACCCCCACTGCACCGAGGTCAGGGACCGGGGTGCACACCCTGTGAGCACCTGGGGGGACCCACTGCAGGGTCCTCCTCACCCTCTCGCCACTGTTTGTTCACTAAACTCAAAATGCAAACCCGGCCACTGCTCTCAATACGGCCTCTAATGATCGAACTGCTCCTAACTGTACAGGACCTGTACCGTGTACATTAACCTACCATGGCAGACAGGACGACTTGCTCTCTACGTGTTAAACGCAGAAAGAGCCCTGGCCGGGGTTTCTCAGTGGTCAGAGCGTTGGCCTGCACACCCAATACTAGTTCGATTCCCGGTCAAGGGCACATACCTAGGTTGCAGGTTTCTCCCAGGCCCCTGCGTGTGAGGGAAGCAACCAACCCATGTGTCTTTTTCACACCGATGTTCCTCTCTCTCTTTCCCCGACCCCTTGCTCCTTCCCTTCTACTAAAAATCAAATGGGGAAAAAATATTCTTGAGAGAGAATTAATTAAAAAAAAAAAAAACATAAAAAAAGAATCAGAAATCAATTTCAACTTTTTCACTTGGACATAATACAAATCCAGTTCCTAGCTATTGGGAATATCATATATATCTTTAAAAAAAAAAAAAGTGAAAAAACGATCTTCCTATAATTAGGAATGACTCACATTGTTAATTTAACTCAATGCTAAGGGAAAGTGAGGTACCAGCCAGGTACGTTAATAGAACTACCTCTCATCCCTGGTTCAGGATAATGGCAGAACCGGAGTCTCGTTTTTTACTTACCCTTGTGCTACAACTGCAAATAGCAGCCACACACATATCAAAAAGCCTTTGTAAATTTAATACTGGAGTCGCGTGGGGCAGATTATTGTCTAGTAAAGAACTGGTTGATTACTGTAAAAGTGGAATTCATTCTAAGAACAAGCTATAGTTACTTGTCTCCCAAACCCATCTAAGTTATTTAAACGTTGTGTGGGAGAATCGACCCAAGCCATTATGCTCAATTAGTGTTTGACAAAGGAGGCAAGAGCACACAATGGAGTCAGGACAGTCTCTTCAATAAATGGCGTTGGGGAAATT
The DNA here is from genome assembly GCA_004026805.1 of Lasiurus borealis. Lineage (NCBI taxonomy): Eukaryota > Metazoa > Chordata > Mammalia > Chiroptera > Vespertilionidae > Lasiurus > Lasiurus borealis. The sequence continues at coordinate 51,985 of PVJN01003425.1, read as the reverse complement.
GGACAGATACATGCAAAAAAAATGAAATTAGACCACCAACGTACATCTTACACAAAAATAAACTCAAAATGGATAAAGGATTTAAATGTAAGATGGGAAACCATAAAAAAAAATCTTAGAATACATAGGCAGCAAAATATCAGACATTTGTCATAGCAATATCTTTACTGATCCAGCTCCTAGGACAATGGAAACTAAAGGGAAAATAAACAAATGGGACTACATCAAAATAAAAAGCTTCACCATAGCTGAGTTGGCTCAATGGATAGAGCATCAGCATGCGGATTGAAAGGCCCAGGTTTGATTCCAGTCAAGGGCACATGCCCGGCTTGTAGGCTCGATCCTCCAGTGGGGGGCATGCAGAAGGCAGCCAATCAATGATTCTCTCTATCATTAATGTTTCTCACTCTCTCCCTCCCAATCCCGTCCTCTCTGAAATCAATAAAAAATATATTTAAAAAATAAAAATAAAAAGCTCTACACAGCAAAAGAACAACACAACAAAACAACAAGAAAGCCCACTGCATAGGAGAATGTATTTGCCAATGTTATATTTGATAAGTGTTTAATCTCCAAAATTTATAGGGAACTCTTACAACTCAACAAAAGGAAGATAAACAATTTAATCAAAATAATGGGCAAGGACCTGTAGATACTTTTCAAAAGAGGACATATAGAAGGCCAACAGACATATGAAACATGCTAAAAGTTACTAATTATCCGAGAGATACAAATCAAAACGACAATGTGATACCATCTCACACCTGTCAGAATGGCAATCATCAACACATCAACAAATGACAAGTGTTGGCGAGGATGTGGAGAAAAAGGAACCCTCGTGCACTGCTGGTGGGAATGCAGACTGGTGCCCCACTGAGAACAGTATGGAATTTCCTCAAAAAAGTAAAAATGAAATTCCCATTTTACCCCATTACCCCACTTCTAAGAATGTATCCCAAGAAAACAGAAACACCAATCAGAAAGGACATATGCACCCTTATGTTCATAGCAGCCCAATTTACAATAGCTACAATTTGGGAACAGCCTAAGTGCCCATCAGCAGATGAGTGGATTAAAAAACTGTGGTACATCTACACAATGGAATACTATGCTGCTGTAAAATATAATGAATTATTACCATTTGCAACAGCATGGACGGACTTGGAAAGCATTATGCTAAGCGAAATAAGCCAGGTAGATAAATGTCACATGATCTCACTTATCTGTGGAATATAATGAACAGCATAAACTGATGAACAAAAACAGATCCAGATACACAGAAGCATCGAAAAGACCATCAAACCTCTGAAGAAAGGAAGGGGAAGGTGGGGGTTTGGGGGAGAGATCAACCAAAGGACTCGTATGCATGCATATAAGCCTAACCCAGTGGTCAGCAAACTGCGGCTCGTGAGCCACTCTGTTGACTAATGAGTTTGCCGACCATTGGCCTAACCAATGGACACAGACAGTAGAGAGGTGAGGGCATGTGCTGGGGAGTAGGAGTGGCCAGGGAGAAGTTAATGGGGGGGGGGGGAGAGGAGACATTTGTGATACTTTAAACAATAAAGAAATAAAAAAAAAAACCTTCCAGTGAATGATTACTTAGTTGTAATTTTTCGAGGTATAGGCATGATTTCCAATACCTACCATTTTCTTCACAATTTATGTTTCCTTTAAGCACTAGTTCAGCACCCAGTAACATAAAGGAATTTCAGTAAAAGGAAGTCTATCACAGTGACTGCACCATGAAGAGAAGATGAATGGGATGAGGGTAAAACTGCTGTTTATTTCTCTGTCACACACAGACAGCTGAGCCCACCTCCCACGTCCTCCCGACAGGAGGGGACATACAGAACGATGGCCCCGCGCCTAGGAGTCCAGCTCCGGGTCCAGCTTCTCCACCTTGATGACGATGTCTGGGGCGGAAGCAGCGGCGCCGGCTGGCTGGCTCTCTGCCTCCGATTCAGACAGCACCTCCTCCTTGATTTTTACAGGCTTATTGCTGGCCTCTTCGTCGTCGTCTGAAGACTCATCCAGCTCCCATTCGTCATCGATGTCCATTTCAAACACTCTCACGTGACGGAGATTTGAGCTTAACTGAAGGAAAAAAAAGCCCAATACAGAACTTTAAAATGTAATGGCTTAACTAATACATTATGTATAAGGAATTAGAAATCAGGAATTCAAAGAATGGTTTTATAGAAAATTTAGAGGCCCAGTGCATGACATTCATGCACGGGTGGAGGAAGGGGGTTGTCCCTCAGCCTGGCCTGCACCCTCTCGAAGTCCAGGACCCCACAGGGAAAGGACCTAAACAGGCAGTTGGACATCCCCAGAGGGATCCTTAGCGTTGCCGTGGAGGCAGGAGAGGCTCCCCACACCGTCGCTGCACTCACCAGCCAGGAACCCTCTGGCTGAGCAGTGCTGCCCCTGCGGGAGCACATTGACCACCAGAGAACAGCTCTGACGTTAAGCATCTGCCCCCTGGTGGTCAATGCGCATCATAGTGATCGGTCGTTCCTTCGTTTGGTTGATTTGCATATTAAGGCTTTACTATATAGGATTATTTTCCCATCAGTGTTCAATAAAATCACTAAACTGAGATTTCATTTTGCATAAAAGAATCTCCACATGCAATAGTAACAATTTCATCACTAAAATCTAGAATCGTTACTGATTACTTAGTAAGCTTTCTCAGAACAAGAGAACTAAATAAATAGCTAAGGTGACTAACAAGCTCATCATCAACAAAAGCAATTCATCACAAGTGTGCCCTGAAAGGACCATATGGACCCAGTCGCTTTCTCCTGTAGCTCTCAGTAAGCAATGTGCAAACACTTACCACACAGGACACCTTTCGAAAACCATTCCCAGCCACATACTGCGCTTTCATACTTTCCAGCAATCTCCAATGCTTCTCGAAATGCATGGTCCGGGTAGGGATAGCACCACACTGTTCGTCTAGCCTGGAGAGCGGGAAAAACCGATCCGGGGGTGAAAGTGGGATCTGCTCCTGGTTGCCTGGGGGTTGTGTCAGGGTCAACCATGGGCTCGGTTTCTACCAATATTCCCACCTGTATAATTCTACCCAGCCTCTGGATCAAAACACCGGGTGCTATAGTCTACAAAAATACTACAATTACAAATACGCAAAATATCTTCTTAGTAAGGTTTTTTATTCTCTTCCGAGGAAAACAAATTGACCCATTTTTAAATCAGAGAAAGGATCTGCTTACTTAAACCTCAGTCAGCCAAAGCCATCTCTTGGAAAGGGCCGTGTCCTCTCCATGTGGCCACTGAGGCCCTACATCGGGAAGGGAGCACTGAAGGAGAGCTGGGGTAACTAATTCTACTACAAACTGGGGTTGACGCTGCTCTTGAAGAAAGAACTCACAGACGTCCCATTCTCCACCCCAAAAAAGACCAACCTGTTCCAGCACATACCCACTGACTTACTGGAAAAGCAAAGCAACAGAAGAGCTGTTAAAGCCAGTATTTCTAAAATAAAAAATATGACTGGCTGTCTGAGTATCCCTGGTTAACTGTTATCCGGCATACACAAAGGACTGAATATACGACCTACATTAAAAACATTTTAACCGTTACACCAGAAAAAGGAACTGAGTTAGTTACCTTGTAGAGTAATTGCCAGTGAACTGGTATTCTGCAGAATCTTCACAGTTATACACTGAAGACAATGGCAACTGAACCAAGAGTCTGTCTCTTCCTTCACGTCCTACGGTGTCCTTAAGAACTACCGTCACAGTTTCATCATCATAAAACTGTGCATCTAAACAACTGTAGGTGCTAGAAGAGAAATAAGTTTTGTCACATGAAAGATGATCATAACTTTGCATGGCATACTTGTAACAAGCAAAAAAACCTGATGATAAAAAAGAAATCAAGTGACATTCTATATAGTCACATTTGAAATATGTCATTACTTTGCACTAAAACCACACTTCATCTGCAAGTATACAGTGTGTGGCAATTCCTTCCTTGTGTTGCAAGTGAGGGAGGCCTTATAGGTATATATCACTTAACTGAGTCTAACCATATTCCTATAACTCACATAACAAAACATATCCTATATAATAAAGAGGTGATATGCAAATTGCCCCTCATGCTGTAATGCTGTCACAAAGTGGTGGCGTGCACAGAAGGGGCGGGGCAGCGGGGGCGGGGTGGCAGCAGCTCCACATGGCTTCCACCGGGGTTCCCGCAGCCCCATGGGGGTGCAGGAGTTCCAGTGGCCACTTCATGCGGCTTCTGCCAGGGTTTCCGTGGCCTCGCATGTGCACCAGAGGTGGGGCATCGAGGCGGCACTCCAGGACTCCGGACCGTCCAGGGGCACACTGTCCACGTGGGGCGGGACTCCGGGACTCGGGGCAGTCCATGGCACGTGGGGTGGGGGTGGCGGGGCATGTGGAGAGGGAATGGGAGGTTGTCCCAGGTCTTGTGTGATTTTGCATGACGGGTCACTAGTACATACATATTTATATATCATCCAAATAGAATTTAGGACTTACCTTCTCCTCACTTTCTCAGTTGTGGCATATGTGAAGCTCCCAAATTTAATAGCAATTAGTCCATTGCTTACAGATCTTTAAGAAAGAAGAGGGGAAAAAGAGAATATGTGGAACAATCTGGACAGCCAATAATCTAAATGCTTGAAAGAACGTGATTGTCAGTGTTAGTATATCTACCAAACCCCCAACCCCAGACCCAAATACCATTATAAACACAACATCAAAATTACAACTTGATTTACAATCTTATGGTCACCAAAGTAGCTGGATATCTTACACAATTAAGGACATCTGGAACAACCAAATGCTTTCATATAGTGGTCTCAAAATATGTCCTGGAAACTCAGATTTAAACCCTTTTCAGATACTAATGGCCTGAGTCTGATCTACCTTTCAGAACTTTCCCGATGAGTTCTCAAAAGTAGTGTCTGTAGGTGAGGCCTCTTGTTGAATGAAAGGCATACTTAACCTCAGGTAAAAGGCCTTTCTGTAAGGAACACAATACCGTTTTGAACTTCTGTAAGTTATTGAGACATAATCCTGAGTGTTCTGCTCTTGATTTTTCCTACGCCTAAAAAACATCCTCCATGTAACTGCTACACACCAATACAAAATCAGATACTCTAGCATCAGCAGGGATCATGTAGCTTCCTAATCTGGCGCTATCGTCTATAGAGTGACATGAAAACTAAGACTGAGAACAGTTCAGGGACAAGTCATAAGGTAGGTTAAGCAAAACCTGAAATGTAGGGAAGAGGAACTGTATGTTTTATGATTAAGAATAGAATCTTATCTCTTCTGATTCAAACTTCAGACGAACACTTACTGGGAAATATCAGTATGTCTCCTTAAGATGCACATTTTATAAATTGAATCTTCTAAAATAGTAAAGAGAAGATAATGTAGATTTGAAGTCTTATTATTCCACCTAAGGGAAAAAAATATTTAATGTCAAACATGCCATGTAGTTTTCAATGCACAGAACAAAACTGTATTGTTCACATGATAGGGAAGAAACACACACTTACAGAAAAGGGAATTTGAACAATCTACGTGTAGAGTCCTCACTAAAACAAAAGGGGAAAAAATTAATAAAATTTTAAATTGGCTGCTGCATTATACCACTCAAAAGGCAAATAGAATTACCTTCTAGTATCTTTATATAATGGGATACAGATTGCTTGATTCATTGACTTTCCAATTACATCCTAAATAAAATAACGTTTAAAATATCATTAGAGCAGAAAAATACTGTACAGAAAGTGAATGACCAGCATTGGTTAAGTCTAGTAAAAAAAATCATCTACCTCCTCAAACCGTTTACACAAGAAACTTTCATGACAGTCATGACAGGAAGGGAGAGAGGGAGACAATTCTGAGCTGAAAGGGGACTGGGAGGTTAGCCCGTAGCACCCCGGAACCACCACCCCTGTAGTCTCACAACATCAGTCACCCCCACCCTGAGGTAGTAAACCAGAGACACAACAGCTCCATAACTAAGAACATTTATACCAAACACTAAAGAGGCCAACACTTTCACCTTTTTATGTTTAATATACATAAGAACCTCTAAGAAAAAATATTAGGGGAACCATATAAACCTGCCAGTTTTCTTAGTCAAAAGCATGTTCTATGGTTCACCTTAGTAACGCTGATCATTAACAAAAAGGAGTCACACGCTATAGATGCTCTTGCGCCTGCACAAAGGCATACATTTCAAACTTACTGCCGGCTTTTGCAAACATTGATCAATAATGTTCTCCATCCGCCTTTTCACAAAATGCAATGATTTTCGAGGATAATAGGGAAACAGCAAAGGGCTTTCTGGTTTCAAAGAAAAACAGAAACAAACAACGCTATAAGTAGACCAGATGATTAGAAGGATATACTCTGTTATGAGAGCCAGCCCACCCAGCTTATGCGAGGGCGGGATTCTCCCTCGTTACCCGGTCACCACCCTCACTGCCTTCCATCACCCCTGCTGACCGCCCGCCCACTAGACACAACCGCACTGACTGCAAGCCCGATCCAAGCGGCCTGTTACTCCACACGCTATTTTCCCCACCGAAACCCACAGGGCGTTCCTGTGGGCTGTAAGAAGGAAGGGAAGACTTGGGAACAGTAAGACATATATCATGAAATAAAGTTCCTTCTTCTCTCTTCTGCGCCACAGAAGAGTGCCAACAGTAACTCAAATACATATTGGAATGTAATTATGCCTTCTTTTGGAAGATTATGATACTAAAGACAAACAGGAGACGAGAAACCAGTGCTATGAAAACTAGCTCTTTCCGTGTAAAAAGTCTACTTTTTCAGTAGAAAATAATACCTAATGTAGCATTTACTGACACCAACTACGCTAGGCTCCTTATAGAGCTGCTATTTCTACTGCTCACAATCCTTGCACAGAGTAGTAAGCATCATGTTCTCCATTTTACAGATTACAAAATAAAGACCGAGCCTTGGTCAGAAGTTTGGGACGTTCAGCCACAACCCCAACATGTGGGAAGGGGAGAGAAGCTGGAGTTAAGTTCAGTCACCGGTGGTCCATGCCTTCAGCATCCATGGCTGCATAATGAAACCCCTCAACGATGGAGCTCAGAGGGCCTCGGGCAGGTGAGCACCTCGAGGTTCTGGGAGGTGGAGCACTGGAGAGGGCTCCGTGCCCAGGCCATGGTATTTTGTGGAAGAGCCACACTCAAGGAGCCACAGAGCCACATGTGGCTCGCGAGCCGCAGTTTGCCGACCGCTGAGTTAACCAACTGGAACCGGCTAAGGAGACCCCTCTGACTAACAGGCTCTTTAAGGTTTTGTTTTTTTTTTTTGCAAAATTCTATTTTTTATAAGGTGCCATACAGACATCATCATACCAAGTCCTTCAACATCAGAGTAAGCAATCTTACTAAATAGTTACCTGATAACAGTGTTTTCGAACATGGCAATGTCATACACTTGTGGTTTTTTATTTTACTATTTCTCTATTCAAATAAAAAGGACACGGAAGATAAATCTAAAGAAGACAGGTAAGAACTCAGCAAACTGTGAGTGGATGCACTGGTCGCCAATACATAAGCGCGCTGGCCAGCACCGCCCGGGCCCAGGAAGTACCTTTCAGGTGGCTGCTGTTCTGCAGGAAGTCATACCACTGGTTTCCCTCTGTGTTAGGGGGCGACACCAGGTCGTCATCTTCATCCTTCAAGTACTGCAAACGCACAATGTAAGATGTGTGTGCAGGAAACCAAGCACACTAGCCTTCCACTTGCTTCCATTTAACATTCCTCTATGACTCAGTGGTTCTCAACCTTTTTTAATGCTGTGACCTTTAAGACAGCTCCTCATGTTGTGGTGACCCCCAATCTTAAAGTTATTTTCGTTGCTATTTCATAACTGTAATTTTGCTACTTTTAATGAATCATAATGTAAATATCTGTTTTCTGCAACCCACAAGTTGAGAACCGTGCTGTAGAGCCTAAGACCATCAGAAAACACAGATATTTACATTATGATTCATAACAGTAGCAGAATTACAGTTATGAAGTAGCAACGAAAATAATTTTATGGGTGGGGGTCACCCCAACATGAGGACCTGGATTAAAAGGTCACAGCACTGAAAAAGGTTGAGAACCACTGCATGTAGGAAGTTAAGTCTGTTTTACTGCCACGTCCTCCTGGGAAGTGCCCTGCTGGCATTCTAAGGGAGGGCATCGAAATGTGCCACGTACCCAGCACCTGAAGAAACGGCCAACTACTAAAAGACTGGAATGCTGTCAACGTACAGGCCATAAGCTGAATTTAAATTTTTGAGTTCTACTTTCATGAAGCATATTTTAAGCTTATACATGTAAATCTATAAATTAACTTGAAAAAACAATCAACTGTCAATCCACTCGATCCACTGTGGCAGTAGCTCTCGACCTGAAGCCCACGGGCGCTTTCAGGGACTCTGAGGTCAGGACCGTTTTTACGGTGATGCCACGGCGTTGGGTGCCCTTTCACCGGAAGGACATGTGCACTGATGGTCAAAAGCACGGGTGGGAAGGCCCCTGGCGTGGTCCCAAGAGTTAAACCGTAGCGCCACACCTTATAGCTGCCCCTGTACTCCTCTTTGCCACACGCTCAGTTTCACTATCTCTGATGAAGCTACTAAAATGATTAATTTTATTAAAGCCCAACCGTGGGGTCTCTTTAATATCCTGGTGACAGAACCAGGAAGCACCCACACGGCACTTGTACTGCCCACCAACAGGGAAAGCACTGCGCAGTGCAGCTGTGACACAGCCGGGCACTCTTCTGCTGTTAATGGAATTCCATTTTTGTGTGAAAGAATGATTGGCAAATAAAGCTATGATTACCCATTCCTGGGTACTTGGCAGATATTTTCTTGAAAATGAAGAAAATGAAGCTGTCACTTAAAGCAAAACAACTGCCAGTATTGGTTGCCAATGATAAAATTTAAACATTTATGCCAAAATTAAAATTCTGAAAATCCTGTATCTGTCACTGTGTAATTGACAGTTTCACGGGACGAAAAGACCGACGAGACCGGTGGTGACAGTAATGAAACCCGACCTGGGCCTGTCTGAAGAAAGGTGTCGGCGTGTGGAAGATGTGCAGAACTCAGCGAACTGGTATTGTCCTAGTGGCAATAGATGATATGACCAAATCACGCCTGGGGACAGGCCCGTTCAAAGCGCCAGGCAGGGGGATGGACCTGTTGTGCACTGGAGTACGAACAGTGCACTGGTGCAACTTAGATCCCACACTGAAACTAGCCCTTCCTATACTATCACGTGTCAGGATCTGGTGCAGGATCAGAAAACACCACCATTATCCAAATCGCTACTAACACACTTCTCCCTCTCCAAGCACACACCTGTACAAAGCCAGATATCCTTTATATTCCTTAACCAAAACAACATATCACAGCAGATTAAGTGCAGAAGCATATATGATAATTCAGCAGTCTTCTACTAAGCCAGACATCAGAGACTTGCAGAATTTATAAAACAATGCCACTATCTACTAAGTTATATTTTCTAAATTATAGTTGTTTTTCATTGAAATTATTTATATTAACATGTAATGGAACTGTTCTTTTTAATAACAAGTTATTTTTAATGAATCAAGAAATATTTTATTGTTTCATTTCTAATTCCTAATAACATCTGCCACTGACAGACACACCCCACAAAAAAGCTATTTAGGGTCCTCAATCATTTTAACAATGTAAAAGGGTTCTGAGACCAAAAAGTTTAAAAACGGCTACTCTTTAGTTATTTCACTAAAAGGGCAGGGTTACTCTATAACTGGCCTTATATTAACTTTCCATAAACTCTGGATAGTAAAGACTAACACTGCTAATAATTTAAAATTAGTTTTTAAAAATAAAAAAATAAATCAAATCCAAAGCCCATACCTGACCAACTTTTTCAACATTAAAGTATTTTCCTTTTCGATTATAAAGGTCTGGAGCCTAGAAAGGATAAAAGTACAGTTTAATTACTAACTCAACTCACACACACCCACAATCTTACATTTAAACCAAAAACCTTTTTAAGAGAGCTGTTAGTGGCAGTTACTCTTTTCTTTCATGAACTGTAAGACACACATACAAACAAAAGTTCAACTTACAGGCTACATGTGAAATTAAGTAAATATTGCCAATAATTAGCTCAATATTTTACAAGCATACCCGCTAAGGACCTTCAATGAAACTGCATTGAATTTGACCACTCCTTACCATTACCCAGCTATACTGCAATTATTAAGAAAAACCAGCATTACAGAAATACCAGTTTCCTACCTCATTGAAATGTTCAGTAAGAAATTCAGCAACAAAGGTGATATCTTTTTGAGTCATCTATCAAAACCAAAAATAAAACAAATCAAGATAAAAGAAAGATTCCCAATAAAAAAAATATGTGATAATAAATGTGACTTTTTTACTATCTACTAAAAGCCATTGGACAAATAAAGTTCCATTGAGGAAATAGCAATAGAAGCCCAGATGATGTAACTCTGAACATATGAAATCCCAGTTCTGAGAAGCATGTAATTAAACACACTTCAGCCCATTTTCCCATCAGCGACTCCAGAGCTCCTCATGGCCAAGGTTGCTTGTCATGCTAGGCCGGTGCTGGGCCCAGTGCAGTGCCTCTGTGGGAGCGGACACTGAAAGCCCAGGTAAGTCACCTCCCCCTGAGCTAAGGGCTGCACTCCTCAGCACCGCGTGCTTCTGCATCAGCCTCTGCTTCTCGCAACGCCCCTTCCTTACCTCACCCAGGGTCTTCAGCCCACAGCAAGCACTCATCTAGCTTCCCCCCCAACAATGAACGTGATGTCTTAGCACAGCTAACTGTGCACTTTCCTGGATCACAAGTCCAGGCACCCGCAGCACAGAAGATCTACTTTGTGCTGAGCTGCCATCCTTACTTATTTATTCCACCGAGGCTAATGTTACCGCTCTCTGTTTTTTCAGGCTCAAAATTCCCTAATCTATTCAGACCCGACAGTTTGGGCAGGGGTGAGGATGGGTGAGCTGCACTTTGGGGAACTCTGAGCTAATCTGTACGATCTCCCTGGAAAGAGACCGCACTGTTATTTGTCACAATCCTTACAGTCAGAAGAAATTAAGTCTGAATATCTAAGTATCAGGTTTATTTCCAAGGAAAAGAAAAATGTGCTTAAGATTTAAGAATGTTAAATCTCATAAGATTAGCCATAATAAAGGCATCTGTGAGATAAAAACAAAAGGCTTACTAAGATCTGCCTCATGTCTACAGCCTGACAGCCTATTAGCTAATAACTGTATAATAAGACCAAGACAACCAGCAAAGCTGAGCTCCAGCAGGGCATAAGTAACACATGGGAGAAATATGCTGTTATATCCTACCTTATTCAGCTCGGGAATCACGTGGTCTTCTGTCATTCTCAACATTGCTGAAAATAGAAATTTAAAAACTACCTTTAATGAAAAATTACAAACATAACTTTAATTACAGATGCTTTTCCAAGACTAATGTGTTCCACTGGGCTAAATTTTCAACATCCTCTTTTCACCAAGAAAAACTCATTTTCTTCTAAAAACTACAGGGAGGGAAAGGGGGTCAAATCTGGTGAAGGAAGACTTGGCTCTGGGTAGTGAAGACACAAGGCAATATACAGATGATACAGTGTTAAATTGTGCCCTGGAAACTTAATATAATCTTATCAATCAATGTCACCCCAGTAAGTTTAATACATTTTTTAAAAGCCCTAAAGAGTTAAGAATTTAAATTTGGTTTATATTTCTAGGTTCCCAGTGGTTGGGCTAGTCATCCTAAACTCTTATTTTTCATTTGCTCCTTCAACCCAACCCCCCGCCACTCCAGGCGAACAGACATAACTGCTGGCTCGTGCTAAGACTGCTTATGCTAGGATTCCTCCTTCTACCCCGGTGAGGTTTCTTCTCTCCAAATCTGCAAGCAAGCCTTTCCTCCAAAGCCTTAGAATACCACAGGCGTGTTTTTCTCTTGGGCTTATTCACTGCGTGAAGAAGTTTGCACTATGATCCATGTGTATGTGTTTATGTCTATTTAAACAGTCTTTAGTATCTGTGGCTATTTCCCTCCACACTGTGTTTTCCGTGTTATGTGTCCCAGAGCCATGAAGGCTGCTGCCTGTGCTTTAGTGGCATTTGAATGTGCTCCTTGTGTTTGGTCAGGAAAAGGCATGGTGGACATACTTCTGCCAATGCAGATTTCAAAACTATTTTTAATTCAAACTGTTAAATTATTGGTAAAGCCAGCCATACTCATTCATTCACTTATCCTTCCCCAAATGATTTATTAAGTGTAGCACAGGTGCTGGGGATACCGCGTATAAAAGAAGTCCCTGCTTTCATTAGGATGACATCTTACACAGGAGCAAGCCGAGGTTACAGAGCTCAGGTGGCAGGGCCAGACTCCCACGAGGCCCCAGTGCCCAAACCAGCGTGCTTCCCCCAGCTTCCTGCTCTGGCTAGAAGGCCCGAGCGGCAGTTCACTCCTCTTCCAATCCCGCTTCTGTTCCCGTGGAGACATGCAGAAGAATGTAAGCTGCCTGAACTACTCCAAAAATTACACGTAAAACCAAAGTCCTACTTCTGTACAAGCAATTATTTCTAAGTTTTCTGAAATTCATCCTAATTAACAACGCTGATCAAGCAACAGGCTGGCCTGAGAAACACTCTGGCTCCCCATTCTGGCTAGTGTTGGTACTGTTTTGAAAAAAAAAAATCTAAGGATTATAAATGTCAACATCTGCAGACCGCATTATTTTATCAAAAGCAATTATATTAGGCTGACAAGTATGAAGCTTGTTTTCAAATATCAGAATTGAAGGTTTGCGCAGTTGTTAACAAACAGGGGATAAATTCTATTTATAAATGAATTTTGCATATGTTGGAGGAAAATGAATGCTGGATTATTTCAAAGGTTTTAAAAGAAGTCACAAAAATAACAGCACTAATGGGCCTCAATAAAATACGCACACACTGTAAAATGAACATTAAAATTTTTTGTATCAAATTAATAAATACCTGTTAATTACCTACAAATACAAAGATTGTGTGGAGATTAAAAAATAAAAGGCCACAAGTGTCCGCATTCTATTTAGCTACAGCATCACTGTCCAATGGAAGTGACGATGGAAATGATCTAGTCTGTGCTGTCTAACCAGCACGGCAGCCCCTAACCACATGGCTTCTGAGCACTTCCAATGTGTCTAGCATGACGAAGGAACTGAATATACATTTCTATAAAACTTCAACTAACTCAAGTAGCCACATGTAGACAGCATAGATCTAGAGACAGAAAACCAAAGTATAAAACAGGGGATAAGCTACTCAGGGGCAGAGGCTTTGAAGTTTTTCATACTACTATCTATAACTGTATTTCTCCCTCTATTAATTCTAACACCTACAATGCCTAGTACATAATAGAGACTCAAAAAATTTTTTTTATTATTACTTTATTGATTTCAGAGAGGAAGGGAGAGGGGAAGAGAGAACATCAATGATGAGAATCATTGATTGGCTGCTTCCTGCACGCCCCATACTGGGGATCGAGCCCAAAACCTGGGCCTGTGCCCTGCTGGGAATCGACAATGAACTCACAATTCATACGTCAATGCTCAACTACTGAGCCATGGTGGCTGGGCTCAAAAATGTTACTTTAATCTAAGGGATTAAACCAGGTAAAAGAAAAAAAAAGGTGGGGGAGGGGTAATTAGCCCTGGCTGGTATTGCTCAGTGGGCTGGAGCCTCATTCTGTGCATCAAGGGGTCACAGATTTGATGCCCAGTCAAGGCACATTCCAGGTTGTGGGTTTGATCTCCGGTCGGGGTGCATATGGGAGGCAACTGACTGATGTTTCTCTCTCACATCGATGTTTCTCTCTCTCTATCCCACCTTTCCTCTCTCGTCTCCTTCTTCTCTTTCTCTTTAAAAATCAAGAAAAACATATCCTTGAATAGGTTTAAAAATACATTAAACAAAGGTTAATTATCAGTGAGTGACAGAAACAACCAATGCTACAATTACATCTGAGAGGACGGGGGGTGGATGGATGAATAAAGAAATAAGACTGGTCATGTGTTGGAAACAGCTGAAACTGGGTGAAGGGTGAAGGGTTCATTTATACTATTCTCTCTACATTTATAGGTACTTGAAATTTTACTAATGTAAATATTCTAGATTGATATTGCTACAGTTTAAAAAATGTGAAAATGACAAGAATGCTTAAACTTACCCACATAGAGCCATCGAAAAAATGCTTTGAAGTTTTTCATACTACTATCTATAACTCTAAAGAGATAAAAATAAATCGAAAATGAAATTATTACATAGGTTCATGTAACATTTTTCACTGTGGCATATAATAATCCTTACTGTCCTATTATATCCTATCTGATGACATGTAAGCCTTTAGAACAGATATTACAAATCACACACATACATACCCCTAAAAATAAAATTTCAAAAGAGCAAATCCTGGTTCTTTTCAAAAATAAAATAACTCCTATTCTAACTGGTTATAACAGCCTTGCCACAAATGTAATAGTCTCTCCTAAAATTCAGTAAAAGCATGAAATCTTTTTCTAACATTGCAAATAAAAGAATCCTGAAAGAAAAAAAAAAAAACAAAAAACCCAGGTGTCAGCATTATTCTTTGTTTAAAAAAAAAAAAAATAGTAGTCAGAAAGAAAAAAACATATACCCCAACAGAAAATTATTATAAATCTGTATTGTCACCACCTCCAATATCACTAAACCTTATTTTTGGAAGTTAGTATTTTTGCCCTTATAGTAATGAATCACAAGAATTGAATTTCCTCGTACTTGACACAAATGTACCCCCAAAATGAACTATTAGAAGCGGAAGTCATCTTTCATGTTGATGAAACTGTTTCTGAATATATATATTATTTTAAAAAATATCTTGAAGCTTACATCTAAAAGATAATTATTCTAAGCAAATAATACTGTACTTTTCATTCCTAAATCTCAGAACCCCTCCCAAGCCCTAAGTTTCATAACAGTGCTGGAGAGGTGGGTCTGTACCCAGTAAAACATATGACCAAAACTCTCCGGCAGCAAAAAGAAAAAAGAAGTTTCCCTTATTAAGAAAAAAAGTTATTTAACAATCAATACAATTTAGAAATATGGAGGTAATCTACAGATGAACTAAAAATAGCAGTGCTTAGAGAGCGTGAAAAGGTCCTAGAGACAGGGCCAGGGTAAGGATAGGGGAACAGGACAATCACTGCTTTATGCCATGGACCACAGAGCTACTGGCTGATTTTAATCAAGGCATCGTTTTCACAAAAACTTTAAAACTGGTTTTAAGAACATCACGACAATTTGCTAAGTTCTTATTTGCAAGCAAAAGGGGAAATAGTCCCAGGTCCACGATGCCAATACTTACTGAAGAAGTTCATTTGCCTTGAGTATGAAAGAGCCGACAGCAGTAATAGCATCTAAAAGGAAGTAAGTAAATATCACTTGTCAGGTGAGTAAAGTGTGTTTGATACTCTCTGTTGGAAAATGAAATTACTACCTTCAATTCCCGCAGCATCTAATCCAAGCGGTTCATATTTTTGTTTCCATGAAGCCATTCCCTTCAGTTCGCTCAGATGGTATAATAAAGACTCTGAGCCACTAAAACGGAGCAGAAATAAATTAGCATCATTACCATCAGCGAGGTGGCAGGCAGTTACTACCTAGCTTGAACATTCCTGAATATTCAGAAATAAAAACTGGAAGTAACTTAAATTTTTTCCTATGAGAAATAATTATTTCTCAAAATTATCGCTAACAATTGTAGCAGACTCATTTGGTCATCAACTGCTGAGATGAGAACATGACCAAGATGATTGAATTTTGCAAGAAAACGGAATCCTGTTCCACAGTGACTCCTGGCACTTTTAGGACAGTCATGCGCTCATCTTGTCGATTCAACAGCTCTGTATTTACCATTCAGCAAGCACTTATTAAGCTCCAGCTTTATTTAGGACAAAGCACTGTGCTGGACACTGTGGAACACAATGGCGAAGAAAGAGAAAGGGTCCCCGTGGCCCGTGGCACCAACAGTCTAATGGGGAAGACGGTGATTACCACACAATCAGACATTCCATCATTCAGCTACATAAATGCCTTGAAGGAAATGCATTTATACATTAATCTAACCTGAGGGACAAGGGCAGGCCTCTCTGAACAAGTGATAGTTGAGCTAAGAGCTAGAGTGCCAAGTGAAGAGCAGGGTGGGAATGTTCCAGAAAGTGATGCAAAAAAGCATTAGTTAGGTAGGAGAAAAAATGTCAAGTTTGAGAAGGCCATCGGGGTGGGTGCAGCAGAGGCCCGTGTGCTAATGGCCATGCGAAGGCCTTGGGAATGAGAAGGCACTGGAGGTTTTGAAACCACAGTAACATGACCAGGCCCACGTGACTTGAACGTTTACCTTGCCTGAACACGCCTAAACATTCAGACCCACCATGGGGATATGTGTGAGAGGCACGGTGTTGACTGGAGAAGACCAGTCCAAAGGGTACTTGCAGGGATCCAGGGAAAGGTGATGAAGGGTTAGGGGACTCAGCTTAAAGGGATTTATCAACATTTAAGTCAAACACAGAGCGCGTGCATCCACCTGTCCACTGATTCACTGAGAGGCGGTGAGAGCAGCAGCAGAGACTCAGAGAAGGTCCAGCTCTGACACTTGGACCAGCCATGACCATTCTGAACTTGTTTCTTCTTATGTAAAACGAGCGTAATCTAATCAACACCTTTCCAAGGTATTTGATGCAAAAGTACATAACGTGCTTCGTAAACTTAAAAATGACACAAACATACTTAAATTCACTGCTCAAAAAAGGGCATATGCCCTATTCAAAATACGCCTCATTGTTGGATGAGACAACAGCCCGGCCAGGGCCTAGTCGGGTGAAAAGATGTTGGAAAACAAGTTCGGAAAGCAGAATTACAGGACTGTTTCTTATATCGTGGGTACTCCAAGATTCGCCTCAAATACCCATACAGTAATTTTCACTAGAAAAGGCTCAAAAAAAAAAGAATGACGGATGAAGACAAGGCTGTAGAAAGAAGACCAACACCCAGTACATGCAAATGCAATACCAAAGAATTCTACAAAACCTACATACCTCTGTAAGTGACTTATGACCAATTTTTGTATACTGGAATATGAGGACTCTATAGACTGGCCAAGCTTTTTTAAGCCCTAATTAAGAGAAGAAAATATATTTAATATGCAAGCAAGATATGATATGCCACACACACACAAAAAAAATTAAGACTGTGTTCATAGCCGCTGAAACACAGACATTTAACCTCACACACCTTTACTGTTAACTGGTTCATTAAGAGGGTCTGAAGTTCAGCACTACAATGAAAAAGAAAGTGTTTTTAAGTCTTCTCTATTCAAAAATCTGAATGAGTGCCCAAACCTTTTAAATTTAAAATAATAAACAAGATTTTTTAAGCAAAATACACAGAAAGAAACAGCCCAGCAAAAATCAAGAGTCTGTTCTACTGGTAAAAGGAAGCAATAAAGTCCAGAAACAGACTGAAGTGTATATGAGGAGTTACTACATGCTAAAGTGGCATTTCAAAGCAGTGAGGAGAAAGTATAATACTCATGTAACCAAATAAATCACACCTGGGACATGTAAATGAAATAAAAAATAAACCATAAAAAAAAAAACGCAGAAGAAAACACAAATCAATCTTTGAATACTCTTAGGATGGGAAAATTCTTTTTAAGAATAATGCTAAGGCAAAACTATTAAAGGAAAAAACTAATTTGGCTATATAAAAATTTAAATATTTATACATTTAAAAATGCATATAAAATATGCACATACAAAATAATCACATTTACATAAAAATGTGTATGTACATAGAAAAGCCTGGAAAAGACATACTATCTTTTGTTCTTGCGTGCCAGAATTTAAAAATATTTTTACAATGAGTGTTTTTTTAAATAAAAAATTACTTTAAAAGAGAAGAAAAAGCAGAAGTACCAAACATGAGTTTATTACCTAGCTTTCCCCCATAACAGCAAGTGCATGAATTCATCTTGCACTGATGTGGTTGTGTTCTTCTCCTACACGAAATGGATAAAATTATATGTATGTTTCAAATTACAAGCATATTTATTCAAAAATCACAGGCGCATGACTTCCTTCCTTCTCCTTCACCTTGCCTCAAATGGATTATGTACCTGTCAGTTACTAGAAACAGCCAATCAGCTCTTCCAACAGCTGTCCTTATCCCCCAAGTCCCTCCTGCTCCACTTCACCATCTTGTCTCACCTAAGCTATACCAATGGGAAGACAGTCCTTTCTCTTTGAGAAAATAACCTGAGGTTAAGCCAAGACATTTGAAAGAAAACCTGATCTTATAGTCTTTTTCAAATCAGACTGATTTTTTCATGCACCCTGTGACGTGAATAAGGACACCAAGCATCTTCACTGTGTAGGAGGCTCAGGCACGTTACCTGCACAAACTTGGTGAGGCGAGAATCCATCTGCATCAGTATTTCTTCCCAGGCTTCACACATACATGTCAGGGACAAATTTACATACTATTAACAAAAAGAAGGAAACACCAATATGGTAAACGGTATTTAAATCAATATGCTAATTAAATACTGTGTGCTTCTTACTATCCATTGTCTCAAAGAAATCCAGAATTTACTTTCAGTCACTTTTAACTCAGTTAAGCCACAGGAAAAGACTGGAGCTAACATTTGATTATCTCTTAACCATCAAACATTCCTAAATTAAGTTTTTCTCTAGTCAAACAAATACCCTCCAGCTTTTGACATGTATGCCTTACATACACAACCTGTCCAAAGGCTGGTTTGGTCAGCTATTCCATTTTCAAACAGGATCTTTAAAAAGATTTTGATCTCCCCAAATCTTTGACATCAAGTCAATTAGTGAGTGTGGGAGACTGGAAAAAAAAAAAAAAGTCTACAATTCCATGTAGCTCCTCTAGCCGGACAGGGTGGATGTCTCCAGCCCTTTAATCTGGGCTGGCCTTTACGCCTTCCTCTTGCCACCACTTTATGAACAAGCCCGGCTAACCCTCGGTGAGATGAGAAGGTGAAACCTAGACCAAGCGTCACAGCAAAGAGAGACCTCGATCAGCCAGCCGACCATCCACGCAAGACCAAGCCCCACCAAGATTCACTGAACCTGGTCCTGATCAACAGAACCTCCCATGTGAGTCCAGGCTGAACTGTGGACTAAGACACCGACCTACAGAATCAGGGGCTATTTATTAAGTACCGAAGCTAACTGGTAAGACTGTTTTCCGTAATACTTTCTTTACAATAAAACTTTAAAAATTCTAAGATATTATTTTATTTCTGGGAATATTTAAAACAATTTAAACTACTTTTTTCTCTTTTTTCAGAGAAACAGAGATGGATGGAAGCAGATTTTCTATTAAATATCTGTCTTACTTTGATGGGCATTGTAAGATTATCTATCAGACTAGATACCTCTACCACAGATAGTAAGCTTTACAAAATAAAATTTTTAAGTTTGTTGTTTATAGAATATTAGAAACTTATAGTAAACTAGAGGCCTGGTGCACAAAATCTGTGTACTTGGGTGGGGGTGGGGGTCCCTCAGCCCAGCCTGTACCCTCTCATAGTCCAGGAGTCCCAGGGAGCGGACCTTAGCCATCAGTCACACATCCTTAGTGTTGCCACAGAAATGAGAGAGACTCCCAGCACCGCTGCTGCTCTGGTCATCAGCTGTGAGCCCTGCTTCTGGCTGGGCAGTGCTCCCCCTGTGGGTGCGCATTGACCACCAGGGGGCAGCTCTTATGTTGACCGTCTTCCCCCTGGTAGTCAGTGCATGTCATACATAGCAACCAGTGATTCCACCATTTAGTCGATTTGCATATTAGCCTTTTATTATGTAGGATATTCACATAAAACAAGCTATACATAAATACCTGCAAAAGAGCTGAAATGTGCGTAAACTTTCTGGCCATCCGAGTTACTTCAGGTAAGAAAGAGTACAAAAGATTGGTTTCAAGCTGGAAAATCAAAATAATAAAGTGAGTCACAATTAGATGCACTTATTTAAAAAATTTTTTTTAAATCCGTTAAGTATTTTTCAATTACAAGTGACATTCAATATTACATTACTTTCAGATATACAGCACAGTGGTTACATATTTATTTATTTACTAGTAGCTCTGTGCACGAATTCGTGCGCCAGTAGCTCTCTGCAGGGCCTGGCTACTCCACACGCCCACTACCCAGAGGCTCTCTGCAGCCCAGAGGCCCATCCACGGCCAGGCACAGAACGCTTGCCTCATCATCACAGCCCCAAAGCAAGCATTCCACCAGTTCCGCTCACGCTGCCTGCTCTCAGCAACCGCCCCCCTAGGATTGGGGGACTCTGGCGGCGTTAATAGGACTGGGTGCAGCTATCTTGTGGCTATGGGCACTACCATCTTTTGTGATGGAGTGACAGTTAATTTGCATATTACCCTTTTGTTAGATAGGATTTTAATATATTTTATTGATTTCAGAGAGGAAAGGAGAGGAAGGGAGAAACAGAAATAATGATGAGAGAATTATTGATCGGCTGTCCCCTGTACTCCCCCTATTGGGGATTGAGCAAACAACCTGAAATCGAACCTGGGACCCTTCAGTCTGAAGCCAACACTCTATCCACTGAGCCAAACCAGCTAGGGCTGGTTACATATTTATGTAACTTACGAAGTAATCATCCCAGAAAGTCTAGTACCTACCTGACATCATGCAGAGTTACCACAATATTATTGACTATATTCACTATGTTGTAATGGCCAATTTGTACTTCTTAATCCCTTTACGCTTTTCATACTTCCTTCTTTTAAAAAAGATAAATCAATCCTTCCCTATACAAACTTCCAGTTTATAATAAATAAATCATGAGGACTTAATGCATCTCAGGGTGACTATAGTTAATAATATTGTAGTGCAAGAGAGTAAACCTTAAAAAAATCTCATTACAAGAAAAAAATATATATATTTGTATAACTTTGTATATATAATAGATGATGACCTGACTTATTGTGGTCATTTCGCAGTGTGCACAAATATCAAATTATATTGTGCACCTGAAACTAATACTATATGCCAATTATACATCATGTAAAAACACTTTTTTAAAAAATAAAGAAAGCAGCACATCCCAGTTCAAAAAAACAAAATCCTATAATTCAGAAGAGTCAAGATCTAACTCTGTATCATCAGAAAGACTATGTCAGAATTCTGCTCCTTTTGAGCACAAAAGTTTTAAGAGATTCAAAACAAAACCTTAGGATTTTCTTTGTTTTTAAATATGTTTTTATTGATTTTAAAGTGAGAGAAAGGAACAGGGGGAGAGAGAGAAACATCAACGGGCTGCCTCCTGCACGTCCCTTACTGAGGATCAAGCTCACAACCTGGACATGTACCCCTAATGGGAATCATACCAGGAGCTAAACCAGTGGCCTCTCAGTGCATGGGATGATCTCAACCGAGTCACACCAGCCAGGAAACAATTTAGGGTTTTCTATTCTGCCATGTATAAGTGTGCATAGCTCACCGTCCCTTGGTTAACAATCCCCTCCACATAGGTTTTTATACTACTACTAGAGGCCTGGTGCATGGGGTTCCTTGGCCTGGCCTACGGGGATCAGGCTGAAACTGGCTCTCCGACATCCTCCAAGGGGTCCCGGATTGTGAGGGGATGGTTCTCAGGTGACACACCCCAAAATCGGGCTCCCTCCTCTCTCGTTCTGAGCGCGTCACCTGAGAACCGCAGCTGCCAAGTCACCACAGCTCGGCAGCTCCTGCACTAAGCATCTGCCCCCTGGTGGTCAGTGCATGTTTTAACTACTGGCCGGTCAGCCGGTCGCTTAGGCTTTTATATAGTAGCATATAGATTCCACATGTAAGATTTAGAAGCCACAAGTCAACTGTTTGCTTTCTCTTTTAAGAACCATTTAGATGATATGGACAATAAAAATCTACAAAACCTTTTAAAAATACATTTACTTTCTGCTCTCGGGTTTTGATACTCACCTGAAAGTATGAAACTTCTGAAACACCAGTGGCAGAGACCTCTGTGACTACGGATAATGATTTCAAATCACTTGATAAACACAACGCAAGACAAGTACCAACAATCTGTAAGACAGTCAAATCCCCCAGAATACTTAGTGTTACTGCTAGACTGCATCGCGTAACAAGACAGAACACAAATGTTCACTGAGGTCTAAGCAGCAGAAGCACACAGCCTGGGTAGCCAGCCAAGGAAGGTATGCATCCGCCTCACAGCAAGGATGAGGACACACGGACACTCACATACCCCTATCAACGATCCCCAAATTAAATGTTGCAGAAGCAACATATTTGACAGTGTCCACAATATTTTCAAGAAGATGATTAAGCTATAGAGGGGGAAAAAGCTACAGGGGAGACAGAGACTTAGTCAACCAGGGAGACTCAGTACTGAGCTTCTGATGACTTGCATCACATTCCATCACAAACTGTAGCTCGGACCCACCCCAAGGCGAGAACAACATTAAATCACAACCAGGAGTGTCCTATCAACCTTTCCGTTAAAAAGAAAAACCTGACTGATGCCACCAATAGTTCCATATCTTCATAGACATCCTCACACTGTTCTGAACTTAGACAAGTGCCCTATTAACATTGAAGAACAAATCATTTCGTGTTTTATTCTTTTTCGTAAATCAGTTAGCTGCTATATTCTAAGATAAACATTAGAGAAAATATTAAAGGAAACTTACCCCTGTGACTCGGGCAATTTTGAACATTCCATAAGCATAAAGTTCAATAAAACCAGAGCTTCCTCCAAGGACGAGAATATTAAGCCTAATTAAAAATAATGCAACAAGCTGAGGACAACAGGGAAGATGCAGTTCTCAAACCAAGATATAAATTGTTCCTACTCTCATACAATCTGCATGCTAAGCTCCCCCGTGGGGGAAATGAAACATTGAGCACATTCCCTGATACTCAATATTCAATCACATCAGCCTTATTGCATTTTTTCAAAAGAACATCATCAATTTTCCCTAACCCAGGAAACATCAGTTTACAGTAAAATAAGCATCTATTATTTTGGCAACGATTACATTTGTATAACAAAACAACCCTTTTTCCAGCGAATACAAAGTGCCATCAGTTTTATCATGGCTCTGATGCTAAATGTACTAAACAAGCTTAAAGACCTTGAATATTTAAATTTCAATTTTAGAAACTCTAGTACTTCAAACCTCCTTTGCTTGTTATTGAAAGAAACAAAGGTACATTATAATAGTTAAGCTTGACACAATCAAAGACCACACAATAAAAACAAGTAAACAACAATACTTATTAATGTCCGTATATTGTTCAGAGGTCATTGTCAGCAATAAAATAATGACAAGTAGAAAAATTGCCCTTGAAACTCTGAAAACTGTTTCAAATACCAAATATCGACTTTAATACTTTAGACTTGTTATTTAAGATATGTGCAAAATTTACCTGACATCTCCCAAAAGCTTAATAATTTCATCAGAATTTTCTTCACTAAAATATAAAAACAACTGGGTTATTTTTCAACTATATCCTTCAGATAATAAAAAGATTATCTTAGTTGAAAACAAAAAAGTCATATCTTACCTAAATATTTTTGAGGTGTTGCTATAACTAGAGAAAAACAGAGACTGGGGTAAAAAATACTTTTAATAGAAACATATACTTAAAAAAAAATGAGATAATTGTCACAGTGTTAAAAGCAAAAAAAAATCTGTAAGATTAATTCCAATGCAATTAAACTCTGATACTTACTTTTTTGGCAATGTAGGTAATTTAGGTAAGAGAAGATTTGACTCATCTTCAGCATTATAAAAGGATGTTAGAACACTAAAAAAAAAAAAACACAAAACAGAAAAACAAACATTAACACCAGAGATTTTACTTTTCTTTCCATTTAAAAATATACTAGTTTTTATAAATGCCCAGTTTTAAACATTATAAGTTTCCAAGTAAACAGATGCCACTCATATTTTATCATTGTAAAAATAGTTAAAACAATCACACACAAGAAGCAGAAGAGCAGAAAATCCCTAGGAAATTCTTCATTTACAAAAGGGTTTATTTTCTGCAACAACAAAAAAATCAGTCTGGCCACTTTACATTCAGTGTTTTACAAATATTAAAAAACAATTATCTCAGCATATAAAATATTCTCACATGTAGTGAGCATTAGATACTGACTGAGATGAATGATTCCTTAACTCTCATCTAAGAATCGTCACTAAACCTGAGTAGGAGAGTAATTTTAAAGAACACTACAATTATTTTATCAGTTAATTATGAGTCCTATGGCTTATTTACATTTGGAGATTTGACAACCCAGCAGGTATATAAGACGACTCGATGCATTTTGAAAGTCTTATTTACACACACACCCACCCCACCCCCGCACCGCTTTTCCCTCAATGCTACCTACAAATAAGGTTGGAAATAAATGAGAAGGTTAAAAAAAAAAAAAAGATGACTTGGCAAGAAATTGTCCCCACTTTAACACAAACTAGGTGTCCCAGGGGGTCCTGGAATCTCCAAAAAAACATATCTAAACTATTTTTAGAAAGTGTGTTAGAAATACACTTAGCAGCTAACTAGTCTGGGGTAGAAACTACATAGTATACTCGCTCCTCTAACATTCTGCAAACCCACATGACCATCTGTAACTCTTATCCGATGACGGATTAATCACTCTGTTTTATCTACAGTGAACTTCAAACCCCAGGCTACATCCTTGGTACCCAATTCTTTACAAGTCTCCCTTAGGAAACCTGTCAACTAGTATTCAGATTTTACAAATTAATTTGATATTAATTTAAAACTTAATTAGAAAGGAAAAGCTAATGGAAAGAAAATTACATTTACTCAAAAAAGGTTTTATTTTCAGTATTCCCTAAACCCACTGATCCTTTAGGCCATTTTTACTGCAAACCTGGTTATTACTGACTACAGAGACTAAGACAAAATTATTTCCATAAAATAAGGAAACTACTGGGACCATGGGCACTGAAAGAAACTACATAACATCAAACAGAATGCTCCACTCAGCACTTTTCATACTCTAAGAATATTTACGAAGGTACACAAAAAACAAAGCTTTAGACGAAATAGTGAAAAGCAAAACAGAACCTCAATGTGCAAACATGTCATTTTAATTGCTATTACTCAAAAGTATAAAGCAATGATGCAAACTACAAAAAAAATTAAAAAGGAAAATCTTGGACATTCAAACATTACTGCTCCATAAAGAACCAGATTTTTTTTTTCAAAAGAAAAAAAAATCTAACAAAGCATGAAAATATGTTTATCTTGATAAACTTAAAAATACAAAAGTTAAATGCAATGTACACATACTTAGCACATTACAGACGGATCACAAGAATTCTCACTTCATATTACTGGTATACGGTGTTTTATAAAGTATCATACTTTAAAAAGATATTAGTTTGTAAGAACATGTAATAAATAACTTCAAAATGCAATGGGCATTTAATTTTAAAGCGTGCTTTAACATTTATGGAAATCAGTTTTTGTACTCGTTCAATAGAAACTTATCTGGTCACTGGATGAAGCTAGCAATAAAACTACTGGTCTGCAATGTGTTAACATACAGATATTCCTAAGCATCCATTTTGAAAAATGAAAATTTCACGAATTCCATCCTATTATAACTACTGGGGTTTTTCTTTTCTTTCCTTTTTAACTATTTTACCTGCTTTCTGCAGTCACCTCCATCCAATGCATACAAGAAACGGGAGCCTCCACAGAAAAGGAGTGCAAGCTTTCAGGTTTTTCGACATCACACAGAACAATTTTCTTGGTGTCAGCAAGAGCAAAGGCCAAAACTAAAAGAAAAAGATATCATCAGAAAAAATTAGTGTAACATTCAAGAAAAATAAGTGGGTATTTCACTTGTGGCCCAGTTTTATTACCTATAAGAATAAAGGCATAATATGCTAATTAGATGGGACGACCTTCTGGACGAAGCTGGGGCTGCAAGGAAAGGCCAGGTTCCGGGTGCCAGAGGGAAGCACCTATTTCATGCATCGGGCCTCTAATTTTAAATACATTGCAATCCCAGAAATCATAAAACCTAAAAAATCCTTTCTTTAAATAATATTTTAAAACCTAAATGATAGCTTTGCACATAGTTAAGCTGTTATCTAAGCTTATTTTCCAACTAGAGGCCCGGTACACGAAATTCCTGCACGTGTAGGGTCCCTAGACCTGGCTGGCGATCAGGACCAATCAGGTTCCCCTGCCTCCCCACCTCCCCGCTTCCTCCTTCCCTCACTCCCTCAGCACTCTGCTGCTGCTGGTTGCCCACCATGTTCCGTGCCACCCCCTGGTGGTCAGCGCACATCATAGCGAGCGATAGAACTCTTGGTCAAACTCCTGAGGGGACACTTTACATATTAGCCTTTTATATACATAGATGCTCAAACTTTCACGAATAATCTACTACTTCCTGGCGTACTGTACTTAGCATCTTGCACATCAAAGCCTCTAGACTGGAACCTAGTTGCCAAGCAGAAAATACAAACCAGTTCTCAACAGATGAACAATAATATTGTATCACCAAGACATACTGGTCCCATAAACATGCCTAAAGAGCAATTCCTTCCATCTGCTTGGTTCTTGGAAAGTATTTTGTTCCCCTTTTTTGTTTCTCACCCCTAATGGAAAACAAGGCCATCATTGTGACTGAATTAACAAGTACACTTTCTCTACATAAGTCACTGACATCTTCCTAACATATCAAATTTAATACTCTGAATAGTGGGAATACCAACACATACAACTAGGCTAGATGTGAGACAGTTCAGATTTCCTCCTCTTTAAAACAATTTAAAACAATCTTGAAATAACCAATATCTAAAAACACAAGACATTTTTTAATGATAAAAATATCATCTACTTAAATACATTTTAACACACTGACTTTCATAATTTATTTTTCAGATCCTGATATTTTTGGATGAATATTGCAAGATATCAAGATGTACGTACTTTTTAAATATATATATATTTATTGATTTCAGAGAGGAAGGGAGAGGGAGAGAGAGGAACATCAATGATGAGAGAGAATCATTGATTGGCTGCCTCCTGCATGCCCCCTACTGGGTATTGAGCCCACAACCTGGGCATGTGCCCTGACAGGGAATTGAACCGTGACCTCCTGGTGCATAGGTTGATGCTCAATCACTGAGTCATGCTAGTGGGCTACTTTTTTAAAAAAATAAAAGATAAAACAACAGCTGAGCTAAATGAGTACAGATAAAAATAGTTATATTTAAGTAGTGAGCTTTCAGGGCATTTTTACATATTTATATTTAACTAGAAAAAAATTAATAAGTGAAGGTTACATAAAATCTTACAAAAACAGTTCCTTTTTTTTCTTAAAGCACCAATGATTACTGATAAACTTTAGACTATGATTTATAGCATTTTGCTGTACTGACTGTATGTGTAAAACAGTTTAAATAATAACTGTCATTGGAAACACAATACATGGGAGAGAAGAGTTCAGTCTGCAGAGCTAATGCCAGCTACAATATTACAAACTACAAAATACAGAACACTTTGAGGCCGAAACCAGTTTGGCTCAGTGGATAGAGCGTCAGCCTGCGGACTGAAGGGTCCCAGGTTTGATTCCGGTCAGGGGCATGAACCTTGGCCAGTCGGGGGTGTGCAGGAGGCAGCTGATCAATGTTTCTCTCTCATCGATGTTTCTAACTCTCTATCCATCTCCCTTTCACTCTGTAAAAAATCAATAAAAATATATTTAAAATTTAAAAAAAAAGGAACACCGTGACGAAAAAATCCCATAGAAATGGAATGAGGTCAGAGGTGACAGTCCTTCAGGTGAGGCAAGAATGCATGCAGAGAGAACATTTATCCATTTAATGCTGAGACATTTTTGGAGAAAAAGAGCCATAATGGCACTGCACTGACCAGGGGGCGGTGGGTGAAGTTTGGGCCAAACTGTGCAGGACAAGACAACGAAAAGAATAAAACCAACGTACGTTGTATATCCTCCCAAATTTCATTTTAGAGTTACCTTCACCAAGAAGTCAGACTGTATTTCGGAGAAACAAGATGGCAGAATTATTTCAGTTCCAAATAAAACAGTTTAAAATATTCTTAAAAACTGAATTTCCCAAACTGATATTCAAAATTCTAGTCTAGAATGATTACAATAAATTTTTCCTGGTGCTAAGCTTTCTTTAAAGAACACTCTGCGAATAATAAAAAGGTATTTTTTAAAATAATACTATCATTACGTTTGCCATCCGGTCTCCAAGCCAGACAGGTCACTTCCTTTCCTGTATTTTCATTCGGTGGAAAACTCCAAACTCGATGGAAACTTGCAAGGCGATGAAGTAAAACCTAGGACAAAACAGACGTAATGGCAGAACATAAGAATCCGTTTCCAAAAATAAAATGAGCCTAGATCCCCCACTATTTTTAAATTATCTTGAGTATCTTTCGCTATCAGAAGAACGGAGACAACAGTGTTTGAACGAACTTAAGGTATTTTCAAAATAGGTGGCACAGGTCTAATTTAACCCTATACTCTGCCCATTTTCCTATCTTTATGTCAACAGGAAACTTGTCTTTTGGAAAAGAATAAGGTTGTCCAAGAAGATGAAGATGAAGATGAAGATGAAGATGAAGATGAAGAAGAAGAAGAAGAAGAAGAATCACAAATAGCAATAGAAAGGTAGGAAGGATATAAATAAGAGCCATCTTGGAATCAGACAACTTGGGATCTGACTTCAGCCATGTCACTCACACCATATCACCCGCTAACCCTCTTTAACCGGGGTCACCTGGAGCGGCGGTTGTCAGCCTTTCAGACTTCACGGTTGGCGACTGCTGATCTAGAG
The DNA here is from genome assembly GCA_004026805.1 of Lasiurus borealis. Taxonomy (NCBI): domain Eukaryota; kingdom Metazoa; phylum Chordata; class Mammalia; order Chiroptera; family Vespertilionidae; genus Lasiurus; species Lasiurus borealis. The sequence goes on along the minus strand of PVJN01003425.1, from coordinate 22,945 downwards.
ACCCCAAGGCATCCCCCTCCTTCCTGGAAGCTGTGGACTCCTGCCTGTCTCACTCGTACTTTCCAACATTACTTACTCATCCTCATTCTCAGTAATTTCAAGAGCTTTTCAGTTCTCAGCCACCTGTGCTACCTGATCCCATCTTCCACCTCGTCATTACCAACGCTACAAATGCTCCAACAAGCTCACGGTCAAACCTTCCCCTTTCCATCACTGCCTCCATCTTCCCAGCTCATCCCTACTTACTTACCCCCAGCTGTGATTCTTCAACCTCACCAAGGCACACAATCCATGGATCCTATCTACCGCCTATTCCGTGCCCCTCACTGCACGCATGCCCTCACCTCCCTACTTAATCAGGTTAGAACCCAAGGTTCCTATTACAATCTTGCATGCACTTCACTCTTGCATCTACTTCCCTTGCACCGCTCGTGCTTTGTCTTATTTGCAAAACAACATCCCTGGTTAAACCCAACCATGTCTGCACCCCGGTTGCCAAAAGAACAGCAGAGACCTACAACCATGCTCACTAGTTTCCCTCAAAGTGCAAGACCTTTAATTTCATGCAGCTCTGACCAGCACTCCTATTAGGTTTCCCTAGTTCAGTGGTTGGCAAACTCATTAGTTAACAGAACGGCAGCCGAGACCGGTTTGGCTCAGTGGATAGAGCGTCGGAACTGCGGACTGAAAGGTCCCAGGTTTGATTCCGGTCGGGGGCATGTACCTTGCTTGCGGGCACATCTCCAGTGTGGGGCGTGCAGGAGGCGGCTGATCGATGTCTCTCTCATCGATGTTTCTGATTTTCTATCCCTCTCCTTTCCTCTCTGTGAAAAATCAATAAAATATATTAAAAAAAAAAACAAAACAGAATGGCAAACCGCATCAGCTCATGAGCCACAGTTTGCCGACCACTTGCCATGTCAGCTTTTTCACACCTCTCTTTTCTCTTCAAACTTCTAATATTCCATCCTCACTCCGGGACAGCATCCCTTCTTCTCACTGAGACAACAGAAGCAACAAGTGCTTCCTTGTACATCTACCCAGCTGATTGCCCTGGCGTCCCTAAAACCGTCCTCCCTCCCCCCCCCCCCTAAACCCCTTACTGCTGTGGCTGTACTACCTGCCCTCCTCTCTGGAGCAATGACATCGTCAAAGCTCCCTGGCAGAGGGAGGTCCTGGAGAAAGTGGACATCAGTACCTTGGAGGCAAGGGCAGGGCAGGGCAGTCAACACAGCGATGGAGCCCCGGATGCTAAGTTTCCTGGCTCCTCAGTTCTCCTTACATCTCGTCACCAAGCTTGCTGCACCCACCACCCTCACCTGGCCAGGCCAGCGGGCAAGAGGCCCAAGGAGGACGCATACACAGGTGAAGGTTCCCTTACAGCATGGCTGCCAGGTAAGGCATGAGACGCCTCTCGGCGGGAAGTCTGTCCAACCAGGAGGAAGCTGCAGAACAGACTGTCAACCAGACATGCATGCGGGTCAGCCCCAATGCTCCTCCCACCCGGAACCCAGTGAGCCTTCTCCACTCCCTTGTTTTAAAGGTATTTCTTTGCTGAGACCGGTTTGGCTCGGTGGATAGAGCGTCGGCCTGCGGACTGAAAGGTCCCAGGTTCGATTCCGGTTGGGGGCATGTACCTTGCTTGCGGGCACAACTCCACTGTGGGGCGTGCAGGAGGCAGCTGATCGATGTCTCTTTCTCATCAATGTTTCTGACTTTCTATCTCTCTCCCTTCCTCTCTGTAAAAAGTCAATAAATTAAAAAAAAACACACACACACGTTAATAAAGGTATTTCTTTACATATATATGTGTGTATATAATAATAATTATTATTATTATTATTGATTTACAGAGAGGAAGGGAGAGGGATAGAAACATCGATGAGAGAGAAACATCGATCAGCCGCCTCCTGCACGCCCCCCACTGGGGATGTGCCCGCAACCAGGACACATGCCCTTGACGGGAATCGAACCCGGGACCCTTCAGTCCGCAGGCCGACGCTCTATCCACCGAGCCACAGCGGTCGCGGCTTAAAGGTGTTTGTAACGGGCGGTGGCTACCCGGCACTAACACAAAACGCGGGCAAACACACATACAAACGCTTAAGCACGTCCTCGGGGCAGGTGCACGCAGCGCAGCGGCAGCTGAAGCCTGACAGCAACTCATCCTCCTCCGGCCGCTACTACGCCGCAAGCAACCGGGGTCCCGGGCCCCCGCTCCGAGTGGGGGGCGCCGGACGGGCCTTTCCAAACGCCCAGTTACCCGATAGGTGGCCCAAAGAGGCGGGCCCGCGGGGCTGTGTGTGCGGGAACTGGCTTTGGCCGCCAGACACAGAACGTAAACCCTCTTCCCGGGGTGAGTTTCCAGCGGCCGCGGAGGGAGGGAGGGAGGGAGGGAGGGAGAGGGGGCGGCGGGAGGGAGGGAAACGGAGGCCGGCGCGGCGGGCGGCGCGCACTCACCTCGCCCGCGGCGTTGGCCAGGGCGATGAGGTCCCGCTTGGGCGACCAGACCAGGAACACCACCTCCTGCGGCAGCTGCTTCTCGCCCACCACCCGGAAGGACGGGAAGCAGGTCGGGAAGCGCAGCATCGGGGCGACCCTGCAGCCGCAGCGCGGTCCCCGGCGCCCTCGCTTCCCCCGCCCCTGCCCGCCCTCCCGGGATCCCCTCCGCGGCGCCACCTGCGAGAGGCCCGGGGCGGCCCACGAGGCTTCCCCCTCCCCGGCTTCTCCCCTCCGCGCAGCCCCGCCCCCGCCGCCGCCGCCGCCGCCGCCGCGCGCTGGGCACTTCCGGCGCCCGCGCTTCCTCGCGAGAGGAGGAGGAGGAGGAGGAGGAGGAGGAGGAGGACGGCGGGCGCGGGGCTGGGCGCGCGGGACGGGGGGCGCCGCTGCGCCGCCACAAGCGGGGCTGGAGGGGCCGGTGTGAGCCGGGGGCGCGGGGGGCGCGAGGGCGGGACCGGACGCGGGGCGGGAGGCGCGGGAGCGGGCGGGCGGGCGGGGCGCGGCGCGGAGGCCCGGACGCGCCTGTGCCCCGGTCTCACCGGTTTTGGAGGAAACCCCGCGCTTCCGGTGCCGGGACAGTTAGTTACCAGTTTCTGGGCGGGAGGCCGTGGAGAGGAAGAGGAGGAGGCGAAAAGCAGCGCAAACTTTAGTCCCGATCAGCTGCCCGGTTGCTCAGAAGCATCACCTGGTCAGCCGAGGCCAACCTTTCGGGCCTCGCTGGCCGGGCCGCCGGTGGGCGACCGCCGCTCCCGGAGGGATTTTCCACGCACCCCCCTCCCGGGCCAAGGAAAGGAGATGAATACCGGAGGGGGCCGGGCATTTGTTAAAACTCTAGGTGCTCTCCACGCCACGTGGGGCTCGTCCAGGGTTTACCCCTGAGCCATTGGAGAGTAGACGAGGCCGCCTACAGGAGCCACTGGGCACGGGCTCTGCAGAACCCACCGATTCTTCTTTTTTTTAATATATTTTATTGATTTTTTACAGAGAGGAAGGGGAGGAAGGGAGGATAGAAAGTCAGAAACATCAATGAGAGACATCGATCAGCCGCCTCCTGCACGCCCCACACTGGAGATGTGCCCGCAAGCAAGGTACATGCCCCCAACCGGAATTGAACCTGGGACCCTCCAGTCCGCAGGCCAACGCTCTATCCACTGAGCCAAACCGGTCTTGGCCGATTCTTCTTTACAGAGGACATATTAAATGTTCAGAAGCTCCCTGACTTCAAACCGGGCAGAGAAAAAGTGACAGTGTTATCCTGTGATTCTGGAACTTAAAAATCTTTGGTAGAAACCATCTACCTTTTACTTCTTTTACTGTTGGAAGGGGAGAGGTGGCGGATCTTCCACCTTCACCAAGCCCCGTCTTCTGGCCCTCCGCCTGGATCTAGCCTTGCGGGAATTAGGTGATGGAGCAGGCTAATGCATGCAGCAACTAGTATTCCAGGGACTGTTTATGCCAGACACTGTTCCTAAGTGTCTTCCCCGAAAGAAAAGGAGAGGAACATCGATTTGTTGTTCCACGTACTGATGCATTCATTGGTTGATGCTTGTTTGTGCTCTAGACCAGGATGGAACCACAACCTTGGCATACTGGGTCCAAGCTCTAACCAATCCAACTACTCAATACTTACCCTGCTTCCTCTCGGAGAGGGACTTTTTTCCTTGCCCAACCATTTATTTGGCATGTTTCCCATTTCTAAGGTGAGAATGGACTTGCCTTTGTTATTCATGAAATGCGTTTTCAGGTATTAATGTTCTGGGTGGCAATAATGGCTAATTTGGATGATGGGGGTCCAATATCTATCTCCTTAACATTCCTATGGAAACTGAATGCCCATTTTCCTGAAACTTACCCTGAATATGAACCGTCATAAAACACATGAAAAGAACGGGTAGAGGAATGCACTCAGTGCTACGTTCACAGGAGAGTACCCACCTGCACATTATGAAGCCTTCACACAGGAGTGAATTTCCCAGAAGGCATTACAGCACAGCACACAGCTCAGCACGAGTGTGGAGTTCAGGATGTGGCCAGAGTAGTGCCTCGTGTGTACTGATGGGAGTAGGGGGCAGGGATTATTCCTGGAAATGATCCAAAATAGCCAAGGACAAGAGCTATATTAACAGTGTCCCAGCCTTTTCTTTTTCCCATTGCCCCATAAAGGAGATTTTGGTTTTAGCCACTCCATGCCCTTGCCTTTCCCAGTCTCTAATGAGAACATTGATTGCAAATCCGTTTGTACAGAAAGCCCAGGGATTGGTTATCGGTGCTTTTTTAAAGAGGCAATGGCAGGAGATGTTGAAGTATGGAAGTGGAGAGGGAGGAAGGAAGGAAATGTAAGAGAAAATTCACTTTAAGAATTTCCATGCTCTTTATATCCTCTTTCCAGTGCTTGAGGGAAAAATGCATGCACTAGCTTTTTTGAAATAACTTTTTGGTCGCTGGGCTTCTTTGATCACCACATCCCTTGGGCTGGCTCGTGCGATGGCACTTTCCCAGGTGTTAAAATAAGCGGCGTGGAAGTCTGAAGGGCCGGGCTGCTCCCAGCACGTTCACTGGGGAAGGGGGCTGTATTTTTGACAGCAGTGGTTCTGTGCTTATTCAGGATCTTAGTTCTGTGACAAGAGGATCATGCTGTGTTACAGAGAGGCGTAAAGGTACGGGAAGACAAGCTGGGTGTGGGGAGGAGATTACAGAGACGTTTCTGAGGTAGAAGAACAAGAACTGATTGTTGATTCGATTGGAGGGATGAACGTCAAGACTGAGGTTGAGATATGTGGGTGCGCAGATTCAGGGAATAGAGAACTGGTCGTTGTTGAGTTAGGGGTGCGGGTATGAAGGGAAGGAGGAGAAAGTGGACCAGAGCAGAAGAGTTCAGTGAAGACTATATCAGGTGGAGGCGTGGTGTCAAAGTCTGAGGTGGCCGATGGCAGCTGGGAAGGCGGGTTGAAAGGGGAAAGGTCAAGGCCCAAGCAAGATGTGGGAATCATTGAACACAGGGATGAAAGCTGGAATTGTGTGGGATGTGAGTTATGGAGGCCATGTGAAAGCTGTGATTTTGAGATGTCTATTTTGAAGTCGTAAGATAAGCAAATTGACAAAACTAGCTGGGAAGAGAAAAAATGTATGTTAGTGTTAGAATCTCTCTGCTCTACTACTGGTTTCATTCATTAGTCAATAAAAAAAATCCCTGACTCAAAGGGGCACAAGTAATAAGGAGAATGTTTTGGTACAAATAAATAGCAAGGCCAGGAATAGGGCCAGCCAGCTTCAGGCCAGGCTAGATCCAGCAGTTCATACACCGGGGACCCAGCTCAGGGTGTGTGCCATAAGGGTTCCTGGAAGACTGCTAACAGCACCTGGAGCTGCATGCTTCTTCATCCAGAGGGAGAACAAACACCTCTCCACCAATCGCAAGATTAAAGTCCTGGGCCTAGTGATCAGACCAACTCCTGTCATGAGCTTAGCGGGAATCAATCACAAGTAAGGGGATGGAACTATGCTCAATACAAAGCCCTCCCTCCCCAGAGCTGGAAAGGATGTCAGTCATCCTTCCCCCAAATCCCATGAATGCATACAACGGGGATGGGGAATATGCTGCTGAAACAACCAGTCAACAGTGTTCAATATGACGGTCATAACTTCTCAAAGAGGAGCTTTAAGTATTAAGTGCACTTGGGAGCCGTTCCATCCTGGCACGGGGAGTCTAAATGGTATCAATCCATGATATTCTGCTTGTCTCTGGCAACCCATTCAGTTGCTGTTTTGGAAGAGAAATTCAGAGACCTACTCATATGACTCCTAATAAGAGCTACAGAACCGGTATTTGTATACTAGTATATAGGAATTTATCCTAAGAAAATAAGACTTAGAAGTATGTCATAGGGCCGTTTACAGTAGTGAAGAAAATGCAAACAACATAGATGTCCAACCATAGGAGACTGTTTAAATAAAAAGTACAATACATATTAAAGAACAACGTATGAAAAAAACGAGTATCACACAATAAGCATTTACAATTTCACTGTGGTGGGAGAAATTTAGAGCATCTCTCCGTATAGGTCCTGGAAGAACACTCGCAGAAGCTGGGACAGTGCTGACGTGTGGGTGGCAGGGTGAGAGCTGCTTTGCACTTTCTTGGATTTACCTGGCCCAGGTATTGCCACTCCTCTGAGCACGTGGAATGCTTAGGCCGCTCTTCCGGCTTTCTCCCACTCCTCCTCCAGTTTGCAGGTGAAGAAGCTGGCCTATCCGTTCAGGCTGAGACCACCAGATGTTACCCTCCTGGTCTGCAGGGCTACGCAGCAACCAGACAGGGTGAGAATCTCAACTGTCCCACTGACTGATGGGCTAAAACTCACCTCTCGGAGCTCAGAGCTGCTTGCTCACTTTCCCTCAGTTTTGCTGAGTTAACATTTATACTGAATCGCCTGAAATCAAATAGTGGAGATCGTATCTTCACTTTATTGATTGCAATGCCCTTCTTAGCTGACCCTCAAGTAATTTAACCCAGGCCCCAATGTTCTAATTAAAACTGTATCAAATCAGTGAAATTGGATTTTCCTTCGCATTCTGTGCAAGCGTTCCTTACCTCCGCAGCTCTGAGCAGATTCGCTTCCTCCTCGTGTAGCAGGTAGGGTTGGGAGGCATAAAGCAGCATGTTAAATGGCATTTCTACTCACTCAATATGTATTTATGAGCAGCTGGCAGTCGAAGGGTGAAGGATGTGTTAGCCTGGCCGCCTGCCTCCCAAGGTTGTAGGGAGGAATAGAGAGATCACACATGCCCCAGTCGGCTGCGTCTGACATCACCATCGGCACAGCAGAGTGATGCCCGCAGGCCCCTGCCGCCCTGAGCTAAAAGTACAAGGGAAACAAGTATAAAAAGTGTTCTCATACAGGTATGCGCTAAGCACCTCGGGGGGGAAAAAAAAAAAAGAAGAAGCATAAATGGCTCAGGCGGGTTTGGCTCTGAGAATAGAGCATTGGCCTGCGAACTTTGAAAGATCCCAGGTTCAAATCCAGTCAAGGACACATCCCCGGGTTGTGGGCTCGATCCCCAGTGAGGGGCTTACAGGAAGCAGCACATCAGTGATTCTCACCGATGTTTCTCTCTCCCTCTCCTTCCTCTCTGAAATCAACAACAAAAAATATATGTATATATAAACAAAAATGAAAAGACATACACATTTTTATTTCACCAGCAGGTGGTGTACTCTTTCACCAGAGACACAGAGATACTGTGAAGGGGATGGCATCAGATCAATCAGACCACCTTTCTGAAGGCTGTGATTTTATATTTAAAAAATGAGTCAAGCCGAAACCGGTTTGGCTCAGTGGATAGAGTGTCGGCCTGGGGAAGGAAAGGTCCCAGGTTCGATTCCGGTCAAGGGCATGTACATTGGTTGCGGGCACATCCCTAGTAGGGGTGTGCAGGAGGCAACTGATCGATGTCTCTCTCTCATCGATGTTTCTGGCTTTCTATCCCTTTCCCTTCCTCTCTGTGAAAAATCAATAAAAATATATATTTTTTTAAAAAAAGGAGGAGAAAATTCTTGCTTTAAAAATGAGTCAAACTGCTCTCAGATTTTTGGTATTTGATAGATTACTTTGAAGAGGCCAGACATAAACTTCAGTGTTTTTTCTTAAAATAAACTTGGAGTAGAATTATTTTAAGTGTAAAGTCTTCCAGATAAGGCTGCCAGTCTTGCTCACACAGCATATCCCCAGCAATTAAGCCTCTCAGTGTTAGGACAGTCATCCTAAAATTTAGCTACTCTAAGTTCTTCCCAATACTGTTTAATCTGTTTTCCTTTTTTCTGGTCTTTATAAGAAAGAGGAAAGAGCAAGTTTTCTCCATACCTTAGGCTCGCCTACTATTAGGGACTGAAGTATGTTCCCCAAAATCTGTATATTGAAGCCACAGTACCTCAGAATGGGACTGTTTTTGGAGACAAGGTCTTTCAAAAGGAGATTAAGGTAAAGTGAGGTCCTTAGGGTGGGTCCTAATCCAATCTGTTATCCTAATAAGGAGGAAATTTGGACCCAAAGAGACATTAAGGATGTGTGGACATATAAAACTACGTAAGGACACAGAAGGTGGCCATCTGCAAGCCCAGGAGAGAGGACTCAGAAGAACCCTGACAGAACCTTGACCTTGGACTTTCAGCCTCCAGAACTGTGAGAAATAAATTATTGTTGAAGCCACCCAGTCTGTGAAAGTTTACTATGGCAGTCCTAGAAAACTAATATACCTACTATCTGAAAATCTCTAGAAAATTCCATGCTTTCATCAATTTTTTTTTTTGAGTACCAACAATGCTTAAGCGACATAAAAGTGTATAAAATGGCCTAGCTGGCATGGGTCAGTGGTTAAGTGTCAACCCATGAACCAAGAGGTCAGATGTCTGATTCCAGTCAGGGTATATGCCCTGGTTGCATGCTAGATCCCAAGTAGGGGGCATGTGTGACCAGCAGGAGGCAGCCAATCAATGTTTCTCTCTATCCCTCTCACTTGCCCTGGCTCTAAAGTCAACAATAAAAAAAAAACAAGGTGTATAAAATTGTTACAGACATTAATAAACTAAAATCTTTGGGGGAGATAGAATCTGTACATATAACCATGTAAGAATAATACATGAAAAGTGCCTCAAATGTGGTGCAGAACCCCGAGGGATTCAGAGAGGAAGGTATTGGTTAGTGTCAGGGACTCATGCAAGACTGCCCAGATGTTTGTCTCAAGTTTCTCCCAAGACCGAGTAACTGTCTCTCTTTATCATTAAAATTAGTCCCATTTTTCGGAGTTCATCAACTCCAAACCAGTATTATATGAAATGCTGAAAGGTACTCTTTCAGAAGAGGAAGAAGAAAAAGATAAAAAATTATGAACAACAAATACAAATATATCAACAAGTGAATTTAAAAATTAAGTGAATTAAAAATTTGATCAACAGAATAAAATGCTGAATATAATAGAATCAGGAGCACAGAAAGGGAGTGGACTGATATTTCTCAGGGGGAAAGGGGTGAGGGGTGTACAGGGAGAGACTGGACAAAAATCATATACCTATGAATGAGGTCAACAGGAAGGAGGTAAGGGTAGAGGGAGGGTGGGAGCTGGGTGGAGGGGAGCTATGGAGGGGAAAAAAAGAGAAACAAATGTAATAATCTGAATAATAAAGATATAATAAAAGAAAAAAAATTAGTCCCATTTTTCATCTAATTTCTTTACATCATTGTGAATATAAACAACAAAATCTCTGGAGATAGATTCTTACATTGATGTCTAAAGTCAGCCACTTTTACCAACTTTCCAAAGTATGAGAATATTACTTTAGATACCCAAAGAATCAATGTCCTCAACTGAAAAATAGATATTAATATCTATCTTGAAGGGAAATAAATATGTAAATAAAATAAACAGTGAATAACCTAGACAAGGACATAATGCCAGGAAATGTTAGTCAAAAAAGGATTAAAGAGACTGAATCACCAAACTATTCTGCCTTCTGCATTCCTTTTATAAAGAGAGAAACTTATTGCTTAGGTTAAAAGATGAGAAGATGGAGCAAGTCCTAATTCTAAATACCTCATTCATTCAACAAACATTTGGGTGCTCCTATTCCACCAAAGAAAAATCGCAAAAAGTACTTAAAAATAAATATTTAATAATAATGTAACCATTATTATAACCTTTATATCTTTAGTCTTCCTTTGTCAAAATTCTTTCCATCATTTTCAGATTCTGTCTGAAAAAATTGTACTTCTCTTTACAAGTGGGGTTTAAGCTATTGTACAATATTTTAACATTAATTTAAAACATTTATCTTAACATATTCTTATGTAAACAAAACTTCACAGATTTTCATTTTCTTCTGATTCTGAAAAAGAATGTTGTACACCAACTTTTCAGATAAGAGAGTTTAAAATAATATGATTGGAAGGGAGTTAAGTGGGAGAAAAAAGACAGAGAGAGACAGAGCTGGTAAACCAGCTAATAATGGAACAACTCACCAGGTCTCCAGAGACACTGCTGCGGGGTCTATAAACCAGCAAATACCACCTGCCTATTATCTCGCTCAGAAAGGTGCACACCTTTGAAAGTGACAGAATTTAAGTCCAGCATGGCACTTTCAGAAAATGGCATCAAAGGTTGGACTATAAATCTTTCTTATTCTCAAGTCACTGGACATTTAAGAGCAAAGATATTGATGGGCTCTTTCTCGCCTCTTCTTCTTCCTTGTAACAGATGTATGATTCATGGCTTGTCCTTTAGTGGTCTCCATTTTCATCTTATTACTTTTTCTCTGCTTCTGCTTTCTGACAGCTCTGAAAAACAAGGTGCTAAATTATTTTGTAGAATGAGCACAGTGAATAATTAGATTGAAGTTTAATTAACTAGCTAACCAAATAAGAAAACAGAAGGGAAAGAATTTACTGTATTATAAGCATAAATCCTCAGGTTCCTAAGCCATAATAATAAGGAGATAGTCAGAGGCCTGACCAAGCAAACTATTTGAGAAAAGACATTTCCTTGAAAGATGGCTACTACAGATTTAGAACAATCTATTCAAGACAAACACACAACAGTGGTAAATAGTCAAGCCAATGAGCTGGGAGTTTTTTTGGCTGGGGTTTCTTTTTCATTTATATATATATATATATATATATTTTTTTTTTTTTTTACATCTGTACTGCTCAACTCAGCACTTCAATCTCCAAATCCCTGGATTACATTTTTCAGAAAAAGGACAGATAAATTCCGGGAGTTAGCAGAGTTGGAAAAATGAAGTAGCACAATAAAAAACACTGAGAACACTAACAGAGGCTCATCTTGAAGTCCTACGGCTAATTTTCCTTGCCTCAGTAGATATCTGAAAGTCCTGGTAAGTGCCACATACAGGATGTCCACATTTGCAATCTCTGTCTTCTCAAAGACTCGATTCAAAATGAACAAGTTGGAACTCACCCTCTAAAAACACTAAACCACACCAGAAAAAAAAAACAGATCCTTTGTTTCTGGTATTCTCTGAACTAACTTACAGGCAGTCTGTAGCTGAGAAAGATTGCCTCTGTTCATTCTCTTTTTCCAAACTAGACTGGAACCTTCCCATGGTTATGCAGCAACATCAACCATTAGATTCATCCTCCTGAACTACAACAAACTCCAGGGAGAAGCTTATTCTTGATCTTCCCAGGACCAAACCTGGAAAGAAGCTTCATCAACTATATGTAATTCCCCAATGAACCAATTCAGGCCTCACTTTTTGTTCCTTTAACATATATGCCAAGTGTGGGCATAATCTTTGACTCCAAGGAGCTGAGAGACTGAGACAAAGAAGGCATCACAACTTTTTAGAGGAAGAAAATGAGGCTATGAAATCATCCAGTGAGGAAGTGGTAGAAAGAACTTGATTCTAGCACCTGTGCTGTTAATTACCTTAATACGGTATACTCTACTATAAATTATTTAGGTGTGTAAAAGGCTAAGCATATAGTAACCACTAAATAAATATTAGCTATTATCAGTAGCTCCACATGACTATTATTCTCAGAATTTTGCTTGACAACTAAGTTTTTCCATATTTATAGATTTTGCACTGTGGACTGGGGTATCCTACCAGATTATAAAGCAAATAAAACAATCTTTTTTTTTGTTTAACAGTTTTTGCATGTTATATAAATCTCCTTTCCCTCCAGCCATTTTTAAACAGTAGGATGATGTCCTGATAAGTGATGATTTTGCAAATTTAATGAAGTATAACCTCTTAATGGCAAAGTCAATGAAGCTATGCATGCCTGTATGTAAAATTTAAACAAATTTTCTTTGGCTGATCCTCTTATAAGAAGAACCAAACACAAACTAGATTCCACTAAAGAATACAGTACACAAGAATAGAAAGAAAATATTCACTTGTAATATGAATAAAACTTTCCAGAGATAAATTTTTTCAACAGTGATGAAGTGATTAGCATAAGTCAATTAATTATCTTATTTTTCTTTAAAATTAAATTGACCTAGTATTTGTCCTCTAAATTATAGGTATTTATATAACTGATAAAGTGAGCTTTAACCACAAGAGGGAGCCAGCATCATTCTAGTTCACAGCTAAAGGAAAATTAATACTAAGGGAAAGCCAATTAATTTGAGCAGCTATAAAATATGTAAGATGAAAAGATATTTTATTCAATTTATGCTAAAAAGGCTATTAAAATTATTTTTCTATTGTAAAAAAAGGTTTGCATTTTCAATTTCATTATAAAATTTTTTTAACGCTTAAGGAGTTAACAGGAATTCAGTTAGCAGTTTTCTCTGAGAGAAGTACCACATCCTAAGGGATTTGCTCTTTGAATTAAACTTGATAAAATGTAGTATTAAAAGATACAAGATGGTTTCCTTCAATGAAAACAATGTTTTACTTACTACCAAATAGACTAGCCAGGGCTATTTCAGAACCAATGAGGAGCCTGCAATATATTACCAAAATGCAAATTCAGTTTCCATGGAGCCTAAGATCACAGAACCAAAGGCTGAGCATGTTCCTAACTCCTGTTTGCAAGCAGCATTACAGTGTAAATAGTGCAACGATCCCAGACCAATAGTTCATTAGGTTGTATTCTATTTTGAAAGGTTCCTAAGGAAAAATATTTTGTAAAATTCTTCAATACACCTCTTTAGCTAATTTAAAAAACACCACAGCCCTGGCCAGTGTGACTCAGTTGGTTGGAGCATTGTCCCGTGTACAAAAAGGTTGAGGAATCGATTTGGAGACAGGGCACAAACCCAGATTGCAGTTTAATCATGGGAGGCAACTTATAGATATTTTTCCTCTCTCTCTCCTTCTCTCCTCCTCTCTCTAGAATCAATAAAAAGTAAATCCACGTAGTGGAAATTAAATTTGATAAAAATAAAAAAAGATAGTTTAAATAGTAGGCAGAATTCAAATGGCTGGAAAATAATGAAACAGCCAAAACCGGTTTGGCTCAGTGGACAGAGCGTCGGCCTTCGGACTGAAAGATCCCAGGTTCGATTCTGGTCAAGGGCGTGTATCTTGGTTTTGGGCACATCCCCAGTGGGGGGAGTGCAGGAGGCAGTTGATTGATGTTTCTCTCTCATAGATGTTTCTAACTCTCTATCCCTCTCCCTTCCTCTCTGTTAAAAAAAAGGCAATATATATTTTTAAAAATAGAAAATAATGAAACAAAATGATTTTCAATGACAAATAAATAAATAAAGCTCTAATCTATATACATAACAGGCTAATAGGCTAGGTGTCCTTCCAATCATCCAACCAGTCACTATGACACGCACTAACCACCAGGGGGCAGACGATCAACACAGGAACTGCTGAGACACATACTGGCCATTTACAAAGAAAGCGCACCACAGACCTGGCCCCCACAAAGCAACACTTGGCACCACCATCCTGGAGTGATAGCCGATGCTATCGAGACCCTATGGTGCAAATTTGGCCCACAGCCCAGGGCAGAAACATCTCTGTGGGCGCCAAGTAATGACGTCACATAGTAACACTGGCTTCCTTTTCCTAGTGACTAGCCTCCTTGCAGTTTCTTCAGCCCAGGAACACAACTTGCTTTATAGCCAGATGCAAACATTTTGCAGTTTAACCAAATGTCTGTGAGGCATTTTCCCATGCCTCATCTCATTTGATCCTCACAGAAGTCCTGGAGTAGGTAGATAGGAGACCTGGTAGAATCTTATTTTCTTTCCATTAGCCAGAAAACGGAAATTTAGAAAGTTTAGAAACTTGACCCAACTAAAAAGAAGAAATGGTGGACCTTGGAAATGACTTCAGGTTTTCTCACTGCACAGAATATAGTCAAACACTGCCGCAGTTACATATTTTACCCTGTGTTCTCCCTGCTTTGTGTTGATATGTACTGCTTGTTGCTGACAATTACCTGAAAGAGAAGCTGGGTGCTTCACTGGGCTGGAAAAAGTTCAGCTAAATCAGAAAGCAGGTCTAATTAAGCAAGTTTATTCTATATACTTAAAAGGCTACTCATGCATGCATGATATATAATGCTCTCGATGGCGACAATCTCACCCATGTGTTTCAATCTGTCATTGTCGATCATGAATTTGGTTGACACTTCTATTATAGAGAAAGGGCAAATAGTGATATTAAAATAGTTCTTCTAATTAATTTACTTTCAATATGCATGAATCCGTGTACCGGGTCACTAGTATTATCACAGGTACCAAAGAATTGAAATCTTCCATTACTAATAGATAACTTTTTTCTTTTTTTAATCCTTGCTCAAGGACATGTTTTTATTGATTTCATTTTATTATTTTTTTTTACAATATATTTTTATTGATTTCAGAGAAGAAGGCAGAGGGAGATAGAAACATCAATGATGAGAGAGAATCATTGAGTGGCTGCCTCCTGCACACCCCGCACTGGGGATCAAGCCCGTTACCCAGGCATGTGCCCTGACCAGGAACTGAACCATGACCTGCTGATTTATAGGTCAACACTCAACCACTGAGCAATGCCAGCTGGGCTATTTTTATTGATTTGAGAGAGACAGAGAAAGGAACAGAGAGAGGGAAACATTGATGTGCGATAGAAACATCGATCAGTTGCCTCCTGCACATGCCCTGACTGGGGATGGAACCTGCAACCGAGGTATGTGCCCTCACTGGAAATTGAATCTGCAGTTTTTGGTATATGGGATGATGGTCTAACCAACTGAGCTACACAACCAAGGCAATAGATACATTTTTAATCACAAGTCATCTGATAAGTCAAACTTTGATCCTGATCTTAATTTTTGTGTAATGTTAAACTTGGCTATCTGATCTTCATATCAATAAAACAAGAAGACTCAATACCTATCATCCCTTTTAATTTTTTTTTAAAGTATAATCATTCAAGTTAGCCCAGTTGAAATAGCAAATACCATTGTCATTGGTATAACTTTGCTCTGTGTAATAACCAACACCAAATATTGGTGAGAGAAGGAAAATTATAACAGAAAAAAGGTAAAAATGAAACTTTAAGTATTTAAATATGAAATATGTCTAAATATTTTTCTTGAAGTCTCATATTCTTTAAAGAAATAACTTCATCATCCAGCATGTCCATTGTGGAATCAGACATTTCACTGCATCTGAGAGTCCTGCTCCCACTTTACCCACTGCCATGTGCCTCCAACTGGTCTGTCCAGACTTACACAGCAGATCCTTCAATAAAGCCTGAACTCTCGCCCCATAAATTATAATTTCACACTCACCACAGGAGATAGGAAGTTAATCACTTTCTCCCTTATATTCTGGTTATTTTCATGTCTTCCCTATAAAATTCTAAGCTCTGGGACTCATCTTCATATCCTCCTTCCCCCATCCAAGTAGACAATTACTTCAGCATTTTTGAATCTTCCAATTATTGCACACTTTTGTGGATTACACTGTATAAGTCACACAAGGAAACTTTTCTTTGAGTAAACAAAAGAATTCAACTAACTTGCTAGCTGTCGTAGCTGCGGAGATGCTCGGACAAGTACTGCGTTTGTGATCTAATTCACCGCAAATGAAGCAGCCGTCTCTAGGGCCCTCGCAAGAATGACCGGGAAGAGCGCAGTGATTGCAAATGCTACAGTGGATCCAGGCTGTAAAACAAAAATGGAGTTTTAGAAGAGGTTCGTTTAACGTAATTTTTCATTTGATTAACCTTTATGATAGGGAACCATGAATGGTGTTTACTTCAATTACTGTCACAGGTTTGCATAGCTGGTTATAATTTCTCTAAAGAGCCAAAGTTAAGAGGCTGGAATCCCTTATAAATCAGCTAACTTCTGTCTGAGACGTGGCAACAAATGTAGTGCTTCCCTAGTGAGTCATGTGATCTGAGAGCCACTGACACCAGGGGCTGGCTGCGTGACACAAAGCCCTCCTCAAACAAGCCAGATCCAGTGGCACACGGAAAGAGGTTAGCAGTCATGGCTCTCTATGAAATAGAGAACGTACACTTTGGTAATGATAAAAATTTAAAAAGTAAGTAAATTAATGCAGGTCTCTATAGTGATTTTTTTCTTTTATAAATGCAGTTACATACAAATCCTATCCAGATGAAGAAAAAAATCAACTATTTTCACAGGATCTCAAACACTAAGTCTAAATACTTACAAGGCTTCACACACTTTTTGCAGAGAAAGCAATGGTTCCATTTCCTGCCATCCTACAAAAACAAATTTTAAATTATATTTAATTTGTCATTAAAAATCAAGTCCCACAATTAAAAATTAAAATGTCTTATTAAAATCTGTGTAAATTATTAATTCCCATTTCTCACTTTCCTAAGCTTCAAAATTACATACTTTGATTTTAACATATGCATGTCTCCACTCCACTCAATGTCTCACTGATGGGCCCCAATGTCCTTAACTCTACAACTGGAGGGATTTCTCTAAATGATCTTGAAAGTCCCCTCCAGATCAAGCAACCCCATCTGCATAAGGAAGGCCACAATGAAAATTTCAAGAGAATTAATGATTCATAATTTTTATGTGTCAACTGGCATAATCCTTAATAAAATTCATACCTGAGAACTATATAATTCAGGGAGATAGAGATGATAGGTTACTATTTGGGTGATTTTAAAACTGTGAAACAGAAAGTGCATAAAACTCGTATGTCCAATGTAATGAGACTATAGAGTAACCACTTATGAACCCAACAGGTCGGGAAGCAGAACACAGTCAGCTCCTGGACACTTCCCTTCGTGCCCCCTGCCACCCCAGCTTCCTCCTTCCCCAGAGCAGTGACACCCAGTGTGGCTTTGGTGATGGTCACTTCCCCGCTTCTGTCTGTTTACCACTATATGTGCATCTCTATCATAAAGCTTTATTTTCCACAGTTTGCACTTTTACACTTTGGGCATCATTTTTAAGATGAAAAATACAGATAACGTCTAAAAGAATTGAAAATACATGTCATCAGATTTGTTAACAAAATTAAAAACTAGTATAACCAGTAATAAAGTTATAAAGTTATGAAAAATATACTTTCTATTACAGTGGTACCTCGAGATACGAGTGCCCTAACATACGAGATTTTTGAGATACAAGCGTTCGAGTGAGCGATTTTTGCTTTGAAATACGAGCAACATTTGAGATAGGAGTCATCTCGTGGATCGGCCGGCTGCACATGACCCACCAGTTTACCAAGACTCGAGCATCTCATAGTTTTTCACGCTTCAAGGTTACAGAATGAATTAAACTCGTATCTCGAGGTACCACTGCAGTTATAAATATATATCCTCTTTCCTTGAAGAATAATACGTGCTTTTTGGCCAAACTAAACTTCACATGTTCTTTCTGAGTAGATTTATCTATAACAATAAGAGCATAGTATGCTAATTAAACCGGACAACCTTCTGGACAAAGCTGGGGTTGCAAAGGAAGGCTGGGTCCCAGGTGCCTGCCAGCAGGGAGGGAAGTCCAGGTACTAGGTGCCTGCCAGCAGCGGAGGGAAGACCAGGTCCTCGGTGCCTGCCAGCAGCCGGAGGGAAACCCGCGTCCCAGGTGTCAGAGAAAAGCCGGTGCTGGCAGCGGGGGAAGGAAGGCCGACTCTTGCATGAATTTCATGCATCGGGCCTCTAGTTTAAAATAAAAGAGCCACTGAAGGGTGATTCCTAAAAATAAAGAGGAGGTCTGTCCCATGGAGTCCTTCCTCTGGGACATGTTATCAATTATAACCTCACCAGAACAGTGGTGGTATCTAATACTTCAATGACTTATTTGAAGCATAATTCTGTATGCTTAACAAAACTTAGTGCCTTATTTTAAACAGAAATAATTTTAGCAGCCATATACTACCATATAAAAATAACTCCAAGTAATTATCCTGATGACAAAGTTAACTGTGTTATGTGCTGTGGAGTTGGCTCCATTCCTGGCAACACCATGAATGAGGGATGTCTACAATGTCCTGTCCTCTTAGCCCTGCCCATCTCCTAAGAGTTCATGTCTACGGCCTACTTAACCTCAAGGAAACCTCTGGAGCAGCAGTCACCAACCGATAGTCCTCAGACCACTGGTGGTCCGTGAGGTCGGAAAGGCTGGCGACCACTGCTTTATGGAGTCAGTCTCATATTTGATCTCTCTCTTTTCCCGATGCCTTCTTTTCCCAGCATTCTTGTTTTCCACAGGACCCTGCCTTCTCAGGATGTGCCTGAGGTAGGGCAGCTTCAGTCCTGTCACTTGTGCCTCCCGCAATGTTTCAGGCTTACTTTGCTCCAGAACTCTCCTATTTGTCTAAGTATTTTTTAAAGCCTGTTGTACTTTATAATTAGAAGTAAAATGCTGCATTAAAGTATAATTAATAAATGATAACATATTAACACAAATTACATTAATAAAGTAACATTAAATATAATGAAAACTAGTAAAATAAAGCTAATATAGTGGAATAAAAATGTATTCTAAAAAACTTATACCTTGGATGTGCACGAATTGCAGTGCTCACAGTGTTGATTCTCTAGAGAAACATAGCGTTGACACAGAGGGCAAAACCTACAGAGGAAAGAAAGACGTGGAGAAATTAGCTGCATATACTTATTGAGATTCACAGAGTAGATAAAAGTTTGCAAGGTACTCATTACAAAAAACTGGGTGTATTCCAAATTTAACTGAGTACAAAATTATGGGCACAGTTAAAAGTAACAGAACCACATGTATCAATATTAAAAGCATGTTAATGTTAGATATTCAGAACTGATACTCAGTGACATGAATTTCAAGGTCCCCCTATGATCTTACCTATATCCTTCTTCCACAGGAAGGATTATTTTGTTGGGTGGAATATTGGTGAAAATACGCACAGGAGACTGTTTCCGACCTGTCTTTCCATGTTTGTAAAGTGCATGATTATCATAATCTACCTAGAAAGTTAAAAAAAATGGAAAAAGACAATTTACTCAAGTCAATATTCCTTAAGATTCTTTATATATATATTTTATTGATTTTCTACAGAGAGGAAGGGAGAGGGATAGAGAGTTAGAAACATCGATGAGAGAGAGACATCGATCAGCCACCTTCTGCACACCCCCCACTGGGAATGTGCCTGCAACCAAGATATATGTCCTTGACCAGAATCAAACCTGGGACTTTTCAGTCTGCAGGCCGACGCTCTATCTACTGAGCCAAACCGGTTTCAGCTCCTTAAGATTCTTTAACCAATAAATGAACAGGCTGATGACAAGATACAGGTTAAAGTATTAATAAGAAATTCTTAAAAGCAAGAGTTTACTTACTAATGAGCAGCTTCAGGAAGGCCTCTATGGCAGTGAAATTTCATTACAACAACAGTAAAATTTGTTATGACAAATTCATATTTCCTAACATTGAGAACAACTCTGATAAGAAAAGCTATTATGTAATTAAGAATTTAAATTTTGTAAGAAGTACAAATTTGTAGTCTCAAAATAGTTATAGGGACATGAAGTGCAGCATAGGGAATCTATAATAATAAAATCATAATATGCTAATTAGATGGGATGTCCTTTTGGATGAAGCTGGGGCTGTGAGGGAAGCCCAGGTCCTGGCAAGCCAGTGCCAGCAGCTGCAGGAAGGAAGGTCTACTCTTCAGGCCTTCAGCATAGTCAATAATCCCATATAATAAAAACCTACTATGCTAAGTGTCCAGTCGTCTGGTCAGCCATTTAACCAGTCAAAGCATAATATGTTAATGATATGCTAAGACTGCTCAACCACTCGCTATGACGTGCATTGACATCAGGGGCAGACAGTCGTCTGGTCAACCAGTCACTATGACGTGCCCCTACCACCAAGGGGATAGACCCTCTGAATGGTAAGTTAGCTTGCTGCTGGGGTCCAGCCAATCAGGACGGAGCAAGACAGGCCAGACACACCCCTGGAGCCCTCCTGCAGCCCTTCCCCAGCTGGCCAACCTCCTGTGTCCCTCCCTGGCCCCGACTGTGCACCAGTGCATAATTTCGTGCACCAGGTCTCTAGTACTGTAATAACTATGTATAGTGCCAGGTAGATATGTAAAAGTACATGATTGTCTAATCATTATCCTGTACACTTGAGACTAATATAAAATAACACTGAATGTAAACTGTAATTAAAAAACAATCTTTTCAAATGGTTTCATTTTGGGCATTAAAAAATTCCACCTTTGAAATGATGTGCCAGCTTGGTTGGGGCTTTTCATTTTGTGTGAAATTCACATGTCCGTTTCCAGCTCACCAGTTCTCAGTAGGGCCTCAGTGTGGCCCTCCACCACTCTTTGTTTGACAGAGCACAGGTGTGGAGGACAGACAGTGGCTCTGGTGCTCACTTGCTATGTGACCTTTAGCCAGTATGCGTAATTTTCACCTAAGCGATATTGTGAAGGTGAAATGAGGTAATGTATGTAAAACACTGATTTCAGGGCCTGGCATATGGTAGAGAGAGACAGACAGCAATGAAAGAGAGATTCCTGAAAACAGTTTTCCCTATAATAACTATTTCAAACATTAGCTCTTCTCAAGATCCCTAACTAAACTTTCAATTTAAGCTGATTATCTTGAAAGTAAAGTGAAACTAACAAATATGATTTCTATTAGCTTCTTGATCCCGTCCTTCCTCCCACCTCTCTATTATCCACACACATTTTCAGTTTGATTTAAACCTCCTATGGGTCCACTGGGCCACTTAGTACCTCTTTTTTTAGATCAGGAAGTCTCAGGGTGGTGTCTGCATCAGCGACATCATTACCTGGGATCTTGTTAGGAATGCAAATTCTTGCCCCACATAGGATCTAGTAAGACGCGGCAATCTGTATTTTTAACAAGCCCTCCTGCACACTAAAGTTTGAGAACCAGTGCTTGAGGGTATCCACAATAATACCATGAGATTTTCATGAGGTAAATATGATAGATCACAACTTTCAAATACTAAGTTGTAATGAACTGTTTAGATTCTAAACAAGAATACACTTACAAATGTACAAGGACCTTGGCCAGGTGGCTCAGCTGATTGGAGCATCGTCCCATATACCAAAAGGTTGAGGGTTGGATGCCCTGTCAGGGCATATGCCCAGATTGCAGGTTTCATCCCTGGTCGGGCACATACGGGAGGCAACTGATCGATGTGTCTCACATCAATATCTCCCCCTGACCACCACTCTTTCTCTCTCTAAAAATCAATAAAAATATATCCTGGAGTGAAGATTAAAAATACATATAAATAAAAAAAATTTTTAGGTATTTACAAAAAAACTGGCTTGTAATCTAACTATTTAATAAGCAAATCACAAAACTGTAAGGAACTGATGACAATGAAAAGATAAACCTTTAAAAGAAAAGTCCTAAGCTCTCTCGGTGGTACTGCCAATGCCCATCAGACTTACAGGTGGACAAATTTAGGAAGACTGATTAACAGGCTTCAGCAGTGAGGAAAATAAGTACAGTACAACATGAGGAGGCCAAGCTAAACGAGGGACAGGGTGGAAAGAGCCATGGAGGTTCTGTCCGCTGTCAGTATGCCGAGCCCACAGCCTGCCATAACTGGGCAAAAGCTGGCACCAGCTCCCAGCTCGCCTGCAAGGAGAAATCAGATCACATCTGAAGCCCCACATTCAGTCCCCACGTTTTAAGAGAGACATTCATAAAACCCGCTCATTTCCAATGAAAGTAATGGATTGAGGAGGATTTAGAATTGAACATATCGGGGGGTGTTTGTTCAGAAAAGGAAGACTGGGGAAATCTGAGAGCTACTTTATAACTGAAGGGGTGTCACGTGGAATGGAAATGAGGCTTCTCCCTTCTTGCTTCTGAGAACAGAAGCAGGACTACTAGTAAGAAGTTAATGGGGAGCATATTTTATCTCCATATGAGGGAATTTCCCAACAATTAGAGCTATTCAATAAATTGAGTTGCCTGACTCGGAAGACTGTAGGACTTGGCTCACTGAAAGCATTCAAGTGAGGAGAGATGACTACTTGTCATGAATTTCGTGGAGAGGATTATTAAGCCGGGAAGTTAGCATCCGTTACATCTGTTTCTTTCTAATTTTAAAAGTCTATGAATATATGTTGCCTATTAAGAGTCTAAGATATAAAAGTAGATTTTACCTCTAGATCACCTTAAAATAGTACCTTCAGTTTTCTTTTAAAATTATTTAAGTTGATAATTTTCCCCACTGCACGCCTCTTTGTACTCAATAAATAGATGGCACCTTATTAAATTCAACAAAGATATTTCGAACGTCAGAAGAAAAACAATTCTTCCCAAGAGAATCTTATGAAGAGTTCTAGCAAATGGAATATTCCATGCAATATAATAGATAGCAGATGGGAGAAAAGGGAAAAAAAAAGAACAATTTCTTTATGGTTACCCAAGGAGTAGGAGAATATATGTGTCAGGAAGGTGGTTGATTGCTTGATTTTGCATAACCTAATTGAGATTATTATTATT